>JALGBA010003326.1:0-42070 GCA_023970755.1 Azemiops feae | reverse complement strand
CCTTTAGGATTTCCATCCAAGGAATCCTTCCTAAACTCTTTTGGTTTGTTAAAGTCAGCTCTCTTATGAAGACCACAAAGATATGTTCATATTGTTTTTCCAAGCAACAATATGTAATTCGGGTGCTAAAAAAACAACTGCTATCTTGGATATATTAATTGGTACACAAATTACAGATCATGGGAAGTAATTCTACTCTATTCGGGACATCACAGTTCCAAAAGGACAGTGAAAAACCAGACAGCCAACAAGAAAGTGAGGAAACCAAATACTATGAGGAGTGGCTAAAGGATATGGGTATGTTTAGCATACAGGAGACGACTGAGGGAAGATTTGTGTTTTCAAATATCTGAAGGGTTGCTATCACATAGACAAGGGGATTGATTTAGTCTGTATTAGGGCACGACTAATAAAGAACTTTATAATTTTATTAGTGCTCAGTCAGCAGAACAGGACATCATATGAACTGGTGAGTTCTCCTGCTGTAGAACTCTTCAGTCAGAGATTGGTGATCATCTGCCAGAGAAGCTGTAGTGAATCCTCCACTGAGCAGAAAGATGAACTCTAAGGATTAGATGACAGCTAAGGTTCCTTCTAACTACATGACTCTATGAATACAGAAGTGATTTGTCTTTCCCTTCTTCCAGTTTATTTAAGTTAATCACAGTACTGCCCACATTTACCCAGAAGGAAATCTTACAGAAGTCAATAGAACTTAGTTCCATGTAAGGGTGTTTGCACACAGACAGCTTTCAATGCTACCAACCAAAAACTATTCTGCAGCTATTTTATCTTTCTCTCCTTTTTTTTGGCAAGCAAAAAAGAGGAAGAAGCATAAGAAAACAGAGGATAATTACCTGGATCCTTGTAAAATTCCATATAAAGTACATGTACAACAAATACTTTGTTTCAACCAACCTTTGCAAATAATTTATATTTGTATACTGCTTTTTAATTTCTAATTCCTAAATTTACAGCCCTAGAAACAGAAACATAACACTAAGAGACAATGATTCATTTGGACCGAAAAACAAATTAAGAAACAAGACAGTATGAAATCCAATAACATGCATTCCAGTAAACAAAGCCCTGGTGTATCAAAAATTATCTAAAACAAGGCATGTGATGGGATTGGTGGGCAGAGGAGACAGATGCCATTAAGTTAGGCTTAATGTCTTCCCCTTCTATTTCCCTCAATCTTTTGGAGAATGGCCTTTTAAAACTTGTGTTATTATTATTATTCCTTCATCTACTCATCCCACGAATTGGGGAAAACTGTTGAAATACATCATGACTGTTAATACAGACGATGAACAAACTTTAAAGCTCAGGAAAAAGAGGGTTGCATAAAAGAGAAAATTTGTAAGACAATTCAGATTTATAATCAATATGACAAAAACATACTATTTCAGCATGCATTCACTAGTGTGTCCATTTTTCTACTTTGCATATAATTTGTGTAGGAATTGGTTATAAGGTTCCAAAGAGCACCCTTATAAATTATTCAATATAATCACATCAAATCTTATCTCAAAAGCAACGCAGAAGTTAAACTTGTTTCCTATTTCTTCAGATTATTTACAGTATATATATATCCTTTTAATTTTAGAAAGTTTCTCACACATAGACGGTTCCGTAAGTGATATCAGGGTGTGGACGAGCCAATGTTATGCAGATAAGATAAACACACACCATATATCATAAGGACTGGCCTGACTTAAAAAATAAAAAATAAATTATAATTGCTATACTGTATTTAAGATACAGAATGTAGTATTTGTAATTTGTACTGTGTTCACGATCCGCCGCCGCCGCCACGTGCAGGGAAACAAAAGAAGTTTGGGGGGGGGGAGAAAAAGGTCAATCAATCAATTCCAACTTCACGAGATCTTTTTTTTTCGCGAGAAGTTGAAATTGATTGATTGACCTTCCTCCCCCCAAACTTTTGTTTCCCTGCATGCGGCGGCAGCGGATTGTGAAAGAGAAACGGCACGGGGCTGGAAGTCAGGTAAGGAAAGAAATGCAATTCCCGGGGGAAGCGAGGGCATCTGGGTGGTGGTGTGGCAAGCTCTCCAGCTACACGGGGAAGGGGCAGCCAGCATGGGTGCTGATGGCAGGACGCCCGCCCGCTTCACCACCCTCCCTCCCCGAGCCTCTGGCGCTCCACCGGCCGCTTTGGTTGGCCTGGCCGCCCCCACCTCAGCGCCCTTCCTGCCGCCGCCCAGCACGGCCACCCTGGGGCTGCACTTGGAGCCTCCAGGAGCTGCACGGATCCATGCGCGCCCTTTTTGCACTGCTGTCATGTGGTTCACATGCAAAAGGTCTCTACTCATATTCCAAGTTGTCTACGTAGAGTTAAAAGAGATCTGGAAGAATTGCAGTCATTTTTGATAGTATTTAGCCAAAATGAGTTTCAATGACATATTTACCCATGGTTGAATTATCCACAATTTACTCAAATATTTCCATTTTCTGAGTTTTCATAACACACACTGAACTATATATTAATCATGGACTGAATCTGCACAATACATTATGCTAGAATATAGCTGGCTAATTTATAATTCAGTGTGTCATGGGAACACAGAAGTACAAGGTTTCTCTTGTCATGGTTTCTATGCTGATGCCTAAATTCAAATAGCAACATGTAAACCTGCAACTATTTTCCACCTAAATTTAAGGCTGACAACCACAGTTAACTGATTAAACCACAATTATAGGCTTTGCACATCCTAGTTAAAACAAAACAATATGGTTTAGTATAATGTGTGAACCAAGCCTCAGTATAAATCTAGACAAATTTCAATGGTACTTGAGTGAATAATATTCTAATACCGGTAATATCTAATTCAAATTGTGAAGAGTCAGCCTCACTGCCTTTCTGCTCCAAATCTAATTCCCCCATGTTAAGTCTTTGGACTGGATTCAAGAGAACTAATCTTCAGAATATAAGCACTCTGATGAGGAACTTTTTCAGAGAAAGAATCCTAGTTCTGAGAGTCAGTATTTTCCTCAATTGCTTTTCCTGGTAAGAAAGACCAACATATTGTGAAAATATGGGAAACTTACAAATATCAATAACATCTGGTTTCCCCATTGAAATCCACAAATGAACCAAAACAATTACACATTTTTTTAAATGGAAGCACTGCACATATTCTCTATATATCAGGATGATCCAAGATGGCGGCAGTGTAGGAAGCAGTATCGGATCACGGGGAGAGAAGTAACCAAACTAAGTAGGAAGGTACTAGGAGAGGGGGAAAAAAGGGAGGAAAAAGCAGAAAGTTAGATAAGGAAGATAGAAAGGATAAAAGAAAAGAAGAAATTGGGGCAAGGAGGAAAACACCAGCAAACAGGAGCACAGCAAATGAATGGCTGCACGTGGAGTCGGAGGCAGCCGGCAACAGAGAACGAGAGAGCCAGCTCTGGAGCACAACTAAGCAGCCCAATGCTGGGAAAAAAGGCAACCGAGAGCAGCAAACCGGCATCTGAACAGCAGACAAGGAGGGAGACTGTTGGAAGCCGCAAACCGGTGGGTCACAGCATATTCTGTAATTGCCTAGACCCATACCCCAATCAAGGCAGCCCAGATATGGACTGAATAAATGGATATTGTGTGCAAATGCAATTAAGATACTGTATGTTTTGGTTGGAAAATATATTCTAAACTGATATTATTCACACTATTAAAAAAATGTAACAAATGTTGATATGCAACTGTTTATTTACTAACAACAATAAGAATTGTATTTGCTTAGTGTGGAAAAATGTTTATTACCAGAAGAAGAGAGGATGTATTGGAGAGTGTAATATTAGATTTAGTTTGAAGAAGCTTACATGTACCAGGGAATTACTAGTGGACTCAGTCATCACGTTGTCTATTAGGCACTTGATTGCAAAAATAGAAAATTAATAAAATATTTATATATATAAAAAAAAGGCAGCCCAGCTCAAGGGGGCAGCCAGGCAGCCCGACCCAGGGCCCAGCAAAGTAGAGAAAGCCTGACTACCACAGCCCTCTCCCTGCCTCCTTCCAGCCCCACAGCCCTCCCCAGTAGGGACTTGCCTCTGGTGGAGGATTGGATAAGCGTTCCCTCCCCAGTGAGATCAGCAGCCCCCTCCCCCACCTCCTGCTAGCCTGGTCTGGCAGAGGACAAAAGGCCTACACAGCAATCGGTAGGAATTGGAGGTGGCAAAACCTGAGGGGGGGGGAGAAACGCAGCAGCAGCAGCAGCAGCAGCAACACAGACGCTTGGAGCTAGAGAGCTCCGATCTCTCAAGCTGAGTGGCCGGCTGAGAGGAGAAGACCAGACAGTGGAGCTGAGTCGACCAGAAAGCTGAACGGCAGGCCTGACCAGAGCAGAGATGAGCACTGAAAGACAGAAGGGAGCTGGCAGAGAAAACAAAAAGAGGCAGGAGCAGCAAGCAACGGAACTGATAGAAGTAAAAGAAAGGTCTTCAAAATTGAATATTGAAAGAGAAATTTAAAATTGAATTTGCTGCAGTGGAAACTATACTGCCTGGACAAACAAGCTTACCAAAAACTAATAATATATGGGAACCAGGAAAGGCGAAACATAAAGAAAGGATGTAAAAGAAATATGTAGGCAAAAATAGCTGGGTCTTAAGAGTGGGAAAGGAAGAAGAAAACATCTGTAAGAGAAGATAACTAGCAAAACAGGTGTCAACGCTGTTAATATAGGATATTATTGCTTTGACAAGATATGCAGTACTGTCTGGTACTTTTAGAGTTAATTCAGATGACATAGAAAGGGAGGAGATTTATGAGGAAAGCGCGGGATAAGGAACGGAAGTGAATCTTTGGCCTCCAGCCTAATTGGAAGATGTGACTCATGACTGCAAAATAAGGGAGGGGTTTAGCAAGAAAAGTTAGACGCAAGCCAGAGAAATTCAGATTCTGGCATCCATTCAATATGTGCCGACATTGTGAAATTGATTAAAGACTTTTCAGAATAAACAAAGCCTGGAATTTCTCTGAAGTGCTCCATTAGTCGGAACCTTGACATCATGCCAGAATCTAAAACCTTTTCAAACAACTGGGGGTGCATTATCCCCACCTCTTTCTCCTAGGCTGGAGTGAGAATGACATAATTCAGGAGGAGGACAATCTATCATGATAAACGGGAGTTTGTTGAATACAACCCGGCAGCTGCTGATTTCCCAGAGGGGGAAGTAACAGACAGCATGCTGTGGGAAGATGAATTTTGGCAGACGAATGAAAATCGGTGGACAGACAACGGACAAACTGCCATTCAAGGCCTGGGTGAGTTACTGGAAATGTTTCAAACCCCAGAGGAGAGAGGCAGAAATCCACTCCTGCAGAGAGAAGCCTGCAGCCCCTCCATTGTATATCAGACAGCCTTCAAAACCCTGTCTTCCCCTGTCAGGGGCTCCAGCCCTGAAGAGAGAGGGAATCCCAGTCTGAGGCCTCTGCAACAATGGGGAATGTGGCATTCGAAGCAGGCAGAGGGGAAACAACCTCTGAGCTCACCACAGCTGATAGAGGCCTTGCAACAGCTTGAGGTGGTGCTGGAGCCAGGGGGTCAGCAGCAACAGCACAGTGGGGGCCCCAACAGCCTATAAATCCTCTGAGCTTGCCACAACTGATAGAGGCCTTGCAACAGCTTGGGGTGGTGCAAGAGCCAGGAGATCAGCAGCTAGTGGGAGAATGACCACTGCAAGGAGATTGGCCCCAGCCCCCGAACGTGCAACCCCTGGGCATAAACCAGAAGCCAGGATGGGGCCAGCAGCAACAGCCACAGTGGGGGGCCCAACAGCCTATAATTGCTCCACCTTTCAGAGCAACCTTCGATGGGGACCCAGAGAAGCTGATATTTTTCCTCAACCAAGTGCGCTCTCACTTGAATCGCTGGGCCTATCTCTACCCGGACCCAGGGTCCATGGTCGATGTGATTGCGTCCAGCCTAGAGGGAGAAGCATCCGAATGGTTGAACAATTTATATAATGAGCAAGCCCCAGAATTGGAGGACCCCCACCTCTTCCTCCTGGGTCTAAAAGAAAGATTTGAGGACCCATCCCTTGACCTAAAAGCAAGAGAACAAATCCACAAAATAAAACAAGCCGGCAGGCCTGCCCTGGAGTACGTGCGAGAGTTTCGCAAGATAGCAGGTCGGATAGAGGGGTGGCCAGAACAGTCCCTAATCCATCACTTCATTGAGGGATTAGATGATCACCTCTCTCAGGCCTGCTTCTATCGAGCAGTACCTGATCAGCTGCAAGAATGGTACCAGGCAGCGGTGAAGCTAGACGTTCAGCTCGCCCGCTATAAGAAGCCTCCCCCACCTGAATCCGAGCAGCAACCAGAGCAACCCGAACAACAATCACCCCCGTGAAACCCTCCGACTACTGCGATGGCTGAAAGACCCAGGCCACCTGCAGGCCCGTCAATTAAGTGTTTCCGGTGTGGACAGAAGGGACATCGAGCAACAAACTGTCCGGTCCCCTACCCCCAACTGCAGAGCAGACCGGAACCAGCAGCGAGAAGGAAACCTGCCCAGGGGCTAATGAGAGAAAAATCCAACCGGGTCACGCAAGAACCTGTTGCCCAGATTACACCTCCCACACAAGAAGACGCCAGGACTCCGGGTGGACCCACCCCTGCTCTACCCTCCTTTGACAGCGACGACGAAGGAGAGAACGACCCGATAGTGAGTCGACAAATTCCATCTTTTTCACTGCCCGCCAAGCTTATAATCCCTAAGTCGGGGGCACAAATAGTAAGTCTAATCGATTCTGGATGCACCCGATGCATTATTAGCCTACTCTTTGCCATGAAAATGGGCATACGAGCAAAACAACTCTCCAAACCTGTGAGGTTCGAGCAAGCTGATGGCTCCCTGATGGGAGGGACTTTAGTCACACAATTAACTGAGCCCTTACGCCTAGAAATAGGTGCGCACTGGGAGTTTATTCGTTTCCTGGTGGCCCCAAAAATGACTGAGGCTGTGATCCTAGGTTTAGCCTGGTTGGACAAATGGAAGCCATTTATCTGGTGGGAGAAAGGAATGAGAACTGTGAGACTACCTATAGGGCCTGAGCCTCTCACTGATTCAACTGACGTTGCGGGACACTTTAGGCCACCCAATGAACAAGCGCACTTGGCTGCCTCACCGCCACCAGACGAATCACTCATCCCCAATGAATACCGGGACCTAGCGGAGGCATTTAGTGAAAATGAATGCGATGTCCTACCCCCTCACAGGCCCAATGACTGCTCTATCGAACTGGTACCAGGAGCCAAACTCCCACGCCCGAGAATGTATGCTATGTCCCCCCTCGAAATGGAAGAGATGCAGCAATACGTGAATAAAAACCTAGCGAGGGGATTCATTGAACGGGCCAAATCTACTGTGGGAGCCTCTGTGTTATTTAAAGAAAAAAAAGATGAGTCTCTTCGTCTCAGCGTAGACTATAAGGGCCTCAACGCTGTGAGTTTGGAAAACAAATACCCCCTCCCCCTCCTAAAGGACTTATTAACTCATCTGACTAAGGGGAGTGTCTTCACTAAATTAGACCTGAGAGAGGCGTATTACCAAGTGAGAATAAAGGAGGGAGACGAGTGGAAAACTGCCTTCAACTGCCCAATGGGGAGCTATCAATTCAAGGTCATGCCATTTGGACCACAGGGGGCCCCAGCCGTATTCATGCAGTTGATTAATGAGGTCCTACATGATCACTTGTACAAAGGGGTTCTGGTGTACCTTGACGATATCCTGATATACAGCACGAATATGACTGATCACATAAAGCTGGTGAGAGAAGTGTTAAAGAAACTATTGAATGCCAAGCTTTATGCCAAATTGTCAAAATGTGAATTTCACCAGACCCGATTAGATTATCTCGGCTACAGAATTTCCAACGAGGGCATTGAGATGGATCCAGCCAAGGTGAAAACTATAATCGAATGGCAGCCCACAAAAACCCGCGAACAGCTCCAGAGCTTCCTAGGTTTTGCCAACTTCTACCGTCAATTCATCCCCTCTTTTGCCAAGATTGCCCTACCCCTTACAGATTTACTCAAAACAGGCAAGAGGAGGGAAGCCGCGACCGGGCCAACCACTAGCATGGACTATGAACTGTCAAACAGCTTTTGAGAATTTAAAGAGACTATTTGCTGCTGAACCGGTCCTAAAGCACCCCTGCCCAGGGGACCCCTTTGTAATTCAAGCCGACGCCAGCGATGTGGCAGTTGGAGCTTTATTACTTCAAAAGAACAAGAATGGAGTCCTGCAACCCTGCGCCTACACCTCCAAAAAATTTACGGAAAGTGAACGGAGATGGGCAATATGGGAGAAGGAGGCCTTCGCAATTAGATGGGGGCTGTTAAACTGGCGACACTATCTAGAAGGGAGCAAGGTGCCATTTGAAGTATGGACAGATCACAAAAACCTAGAGGCACTGAAAACTCCTCGCAAATTGTCCCCAAAGCAAGTACGGTGGGCACAGTACTTTAACCGCTTCAACTTCACTCTAAAGTACATACCGGGAGGAAAAAACCTCCTAGCTGATGCGCTATCGAGATTGCCCCAATACAAAAGCAAAGGTGAAGAAGTTAATGAGGCAATTATCTCCAATCCACAACCTGCTGCACAAATCACGCCTCGCAGGGTCCCAAATCCTGATGACCCTGGAGCAAAGAAAATAAAACGAGAGCTCCTCACCGATCAATGGTTCAAAGATAATCAAACCTCGACGTGCCGGGATGGTTTGGCTTACAAGGGGGGGGAAACTGTATTTGCCCGAATCCCTCCGACTTAATGTTCTCAAACACAGCCATGACGTAAAACAGGCTGGACACTTTGGATATCTAAAAACTCTACATCTCACCCGCCGGCAATTTTGGTGGCCGGGACTGAAACGGGATGTGGAAAACTATGTAAAGAGTTGTACCGTATGTGCCACAATGAAAAGAATCCCGGGGAAAACCCCTGGGTTACTGCAGCCGGTGGCAGACCCTTCCCAACCTTGGGAAGAAATAGCTATGGACTTTATCGTAGACCTACCTGAAAGTAGAGGAAATACTGTCATCTGGACTGTAATAGACATGTTTTCGAAGCAGGCTCATTTCATCACCTGCAAAGGACTCCCATCCGCCCAACGACTGACTAAATTGTTCCTGAAACATATCTACCAACTGCACGGCGCCCCTAAGCGAATAATTTCGGATAGGGGGGTGCAGTTCAAAGCAAAGTTTTGGAGGAGTTTTCTTAAATTAATTGCATCATCTCAATGCTTATCATCTGCTTTTCATCCGGCCACCAACAGAGCTGCAGAATCCACTAACAAAATGGTGGAGCAATATCTCAGATGCTACATTTCCTACCAACAGACAAACTGGACTGACCTCCTCCCTTTTGCAGAGGTGGCGTACAACAATTCTGTGCACAGCAGTACCGGCTACACACCTTTCAGAGTAGCCACAGGCAAAGAGTTCGGTCCAATACCTGAATACCCCCAGGGGCCAACAGCTTCCCAGACACTTGACCAATGGGTGAGGGGATGGGAAGAAGTTTGGAGAAACACGAAAACTGCTTTAAAAAAGACTTTTGAAACCTATAAAAAGCAAGCTGATAAAAAGAGAGCTCCCCAAAGAACGTTCCAAGTTGGGGAAAAGGTTTATCTGTCGACCAAATATTTACGCCTCAAATTACCCAGTAAGAAGTTAGGACCGAAATTCTTAGGGCCTTTTCCTATCGTAAAGGTCATCAATCCGGTCACAGTAAAACTGAAACTCCTTCCATAGTAGCTTGTTAAAACCTTATCGGGGCTCCACTTTAAGACCTCCCCCGAAGAAGGCACCTGGGCCCCTCATAGTTGCGGGGCAGACCCATTATGAAGTGAAACATATTCTTGATTCTAGAATTTTTAAAGGGAAATTGCAGTACCTAGTACAATGGAAGGGATACCCGTTGTCTGAAGCCACTTGGGTGAAATCCAGTGAGGTGAAAGCTGACAGGCTCGTCAAAAGGTTTCATGCGAAACACCCCAACAAACCGAAGACTAGTCATTAACATATGCTTTTTTTAAAAAAAAAAATTAAAAATGATTTTATTAAATATACATTTAAAAACAAAAGTGGACATGATTCAACCTCCCTGAATATAACACTGCTATTACAGAAAGAAAAAACAGAAACTTAAAATACCTTCTATAACAGGACAAAGTATAACAAGCTGTACATATAACTTCTGTAAAAAACTTCTGTATTTACATATCTTTCCGTTGTGTCCTGATATAGATGCTAATAAGAAATCTTTGCGTTATCTACTAATCAATCAATAATCAATAATCATCTCAGCGATCCTCCTTATCTCTAACCAATCATACAATTTTTTCCAAATTTCATAATACTCTGTTTCAGTTTTATTTTTGATCTCTAGAGTTAACCTGTCCATTTCAGCGCAGGACAAAATTTTATTTATTATTTCTTCTTCAGTGGGGGCTTCCTTTCTTTTCCATTTTTGGGCATATGCCAATCTTGCTGCAGTTAAAATATGCAATAGTAAGTAGAAAGATGCTTTGCTAAATTTATCATTAATAATCCCTAATAAGAAAATTTCTGGTTTTAAATCAATTTTTTGTAGTAGTATTTCTTCCAGCCAATTTTTTATCTGGTGCCAAAAATTTTTCGCTTTTGAACATTCCCACCACATGTGATAATAAGTCCCTGGAAACCTTCTACATTTCCAGCATGTAGGTGAGATTTTTTTATCTATTTTTGCTAGCCTTGTAGGGGGAAGGTGCCATCTATAAAACATCTTGTATAGATTTTCTTTATAAGAGGTGGCTAGCGTTAACCTCCTATTTCTGTCCCATAATGATTGCCAATTATCTAAGTCAATATTATAACCAAAATTTTTGCTCCAGATTAACATTGTTTCTTTCACCTGTTCTTCTAACAAATCTTGTACTAATAAATATTGATATATCTTTTTATCATTTGATCTTCTGTTCCTAGAAGGATTTTATCTAATTGGGTATACTCTAATTTTATCCCTGGTTCTTTTTTGTTTTTTCTGTATCGCGACTGTATTTGTAAGTATGCCCACCATTCCAACTCTATACCATCTTCTAATAGTCTTTTCCTTGTTTTCAGGTCTCCATTCTCATCTAAGATATCTTTATATGTGGTTACTCTTCCTAAATTTATGAATTTGGGGTGCATAAATATCTCTAATATGGATAGCCAATTGGGGCTCTCTATATAATTAAATTTTTTAATTTTTATCCACACGTCCAATAATGCCCGTCTAATATGATGGTTCTGGAAATACTGGTGAGCCTTATATTTCCCGTCCCACATTATGGCATGCCACCCTATTTGCATATCATGGCCTTCTAATGCTAGTAGTCTTCTGTTCCTTAAGTGTATCCAATCCTTTATCCATACCAATATTGCTGCTTGATAATATTTTTCCCAATCCGGGAGGCCGAGCCCTCCTCTTTCCTTTGCATCCTGTAATAGTTTTAATTTAATTCTCGGTTTTCTACCTTGCCAGATAAATTTGGATGTAACTCTGTTTAAATTTTCAAAAAAAGCCTTAACATATGCTTTTGTTTACATTACACGATCTGTCCTTTTTGTAAGGGGGGCCGGATGTCAACGCTGTTAATATAGGATACTATTGCTTTGACAAGATATGCAGTACTGTCTGGTATTTTTAGAGTTAATTCAGATGACATAGAAAGGGAGGAGATTTATGAGGAAAGCGCGGGATAAGGAACAGAAGTGAATCTTTGGCCTCCAGTTTAATTGGAAGATGTGACTCATGACTGCAAAATAAGGGAGGCGTTTAGCAAGAAATGTTAGACGCAAGCCAGAGAAATTCAGATTCTGGCATCCATTCAATATGTGCTGACATTGTGAAATTGATTAAAGACTTTTCAGAATAAACAAAGCCTGGAATTTCTCTGAAGTGCTCCATTAGTCGGAACCTTGACAACAGGAAAGAACCTATTTTTCTAAGAAGTCATAAAAAAGGGGCCCAGAACTCAGGCAACTGAGCATGTGCAATTAGTTGATTAATATTAACTGACACACCTTACATAAATTATCTCCTAATTTTAATGTACATGTGATGTATGATTTAGTATGTAGCAGGAAATATGTAGGAGGCGGTCGGAAAGAGTGTAACCTCATACTACCTCAGCCAATGGGGAAAGAGGAGGGATGTTCGGCCGGGACTAGGGTTGTATAAAGAAGGAAATATTTTGGGTTAAAACTTTGGAGAGAACCAAGCTTTGATAGCTTCTCTCCCCGCTTATTGCAATAAACGAAACAAAAGGCCTTCACTGTTTCTTGGCTGGTTATTGGTCAGGCGAGCTTGCCTCTGGTCACGAAGGAAAGTAGCCAGGCATTTGGACAGAGGAAGGATCATACATTACAGTATATATCTGGCCTAAGTACATGTTTGGCCAGCCAATAAATTAAATTGGGCTTCTCAGCTTGGTTTAGAGCGGTGGGGAATGGATAGGCAGTGGTTAAGGTCTCCCATTACATTTCTATCAGAAACACTCCTTGCATTTCCCCACTGCCTGGAGAACAAGCTACAAGTTGCCCCAAGAGAGTAAAAGTGGAAATTTAAAGGGACACAAACCTCCAAAGGTCTGGAAATGATGTTTAAGGGTCTCTGTGTTTGTGTGTTTGTGTTGACTAATTTCTAAAGACCTGGGGGAGGGGGGGAAGAGACCCTCTAACAGTAATATACAAAACAACAAGGCCTTATTCCAAAAGGAAATGGAGCTCATTGGCTTAAAAAGCTCCTTGAAAATAATAATGATTGTTTTGCCTGGGGTGAAGTATTTGGAATTTTTTTGTGTCTGGTGTAGATGCAAGAAAGGGTGAAGAAGGCTAGTTTCTTAGTAATTAGAAGGACAATAGAAGGTGTTAAAAGAATGGAAATAATCAGATGGAAGAGAGGGGGAGAGAGAGAAAGAAAGGAGCTGTGTGAAGTTTTATGCCTGGCCAGGTTGAAAGGCGAGAACTCTGATCTGCTATTTTGTGTGAAAGAGTTAAGTAGAAAGCTATGTATTTCTTGAGGTTCCTATAGTTTGGAAGGTGACAAGAGAGGGGAAAAAAAATTCCCCCCCCCAACAGCTTTTGAAATCAGGCAATTTAGGAAAGAATTGCCCAAACTAATAGAAGATCCTATTGAAGTAGGAAAACAGGGTAGAAATGTTTTTAGGACCAATGGAATATTCATGGGGAGAAATGCAACCCATTTTTAACATGTTTACACCAGAGGAGAATGGGATGATTAGGTGAGCAGCTAGGGAACAGTGTAAGAAAAAGTTTTCACAAAAGAATGAACAGGCTGAGATCCCTGTTGCAGATCCAAAGTGGGATGGTAACAGGAGTGCAGAGAGGAATGCTATGGCTGATTATAAGGGATAGAAGGTATTTAAATATGCAGTGCCTCAGAGTCTTAACATTCAGAAGGCACTGTGATTAGAACAAGGAAAGGAGGAAACACCAACTGAATGGTTAGAAAGATTAAAAAGCCAACTTCAAAAGTATGGACATTTGGATCCTGGTAATCCAGGACATCAAATGATTTTGAAATATCAATTTGTAGGGAAAGCATGGGAAGATATTAGGGTAAAAATGTAGAAATTAGACACGTGGAAAACTAAAACAATAGATTTATTACCAGTAAGAGAGGCTCAGAAAGTATATGGGAAGAGAGAAAAGGAGAGAGATAAATGTAAGATAAGATAAAAATGATGGCTCATTTGGTGCAAACAGGCCAGCAAAGAGGATGGGGAAGAGTAATCAGGAAATCAGTAAAGGGTCTTGGGAGAGGTCTAGGCTGGGGGTGAGGACAGCCAGTTGGCACCAGGGGATATAAACCCCTAGGAGAAAATTTCCCCAGTCCCTGAATAAATAAATAAAGGTGCCTTTTGTAAGGAGGAAGGACACTGGGAAAATGAGTGCCCTAAGAGGAAGGAGGGGGAAGAACTAGCAAATTTGGTGAATTTTGAGGATTAGGGGTGTCAGGGGACTAATCTGTTTTCTGGTCCAGCTTTTTAGGAACCCCTGATAAACCTTAAAGGTTGGACCCTTGGAGGAGGAAAGGGTGTACTCGGTGGATTCCGGAGCCACCAGATTTACCCTGAACTACATACCTCCAGGAATGCAAATTGGGAAAGGGAAGATTAAGGATCAGGGAATTGGGGACATGTAGTAGAAGCAACAATATTTAAACCTGCTATGGTCCAGACAGTAGTAAAAGGACCTGGACTTTATATTGGTAAAAGGAACTGCAATTTGGCCAGGGGGTACTTAATTGGTAAATTGGGGATTGTTATTATGGGGAATGAAAGAGAAATAATTGTAAATATTATGGCCTTGAGTGAGGAAGCTCAAGGAAAAGTGGACCCTCTTATATGGGCCCAAGAGGGCAATAGAAGGGGCGTTGTCTTACCTGAACGCCTTTTCTCAGCGTGATGAATGGAGAATCCACCAATGGGTTAACTCTGACCTCCTGCCCACGTAGACCAAGTCAATCAAAGCTGCCACGCCTATCTGGCTGAGGGCACGCCCCCAGTTTCGAAAAGGGCGAAGCCAATGACTGTACGACGTGTTGGCTCCCAGATCCTAAACACTGGACCTGACTGCGCATAAGGGATGGGTGTGGATTCTCCATTCATCACGCTGAGAAAAGGCGTTCAGGTAAGACAACGCCCCTTCTCCAGCATGAAGAATGGAGAATCTACCAATGGGACTTACCAAAGCCATTCTGTCCCTATGGGAGGGGAGCAGACTGGGCCAGTGTCCCTGCCGCCGGCACTACCTGTTGCAGTACCCTGCGGCCAAAAGAGGCCTCCGCCAAGGCAAACTTATCAAGTCTATAATGGCGCACAAAAGGGGAAGGCGAGGACCACGTCGCCGCCCTGCAAATGTCATCTATGCTGGCCTGTGTGGCCCATGCTGCAGAGGTAGCAGCACTGCGAGTGGAATGGGCCGTCAAGTGACCTGGAACAGTTAAGGAAGACGCCTGATACGTCTCGGAAATACAGGCTCTAATCCACCTGCCAATGGTAGAAGAAGACACCTTCTTACCCTTGGAGGCCGGATGGAATGAAACAAAGAGGGCTTCAGATCTACGAAAAGACTCCGTCCGCTTGATGTAACAGCGTAACGCCCTGCGAACATCGAGAGTGTGCCATTGCCGTTCCAATGTATGAGACGGATTAGGGCAAAAGTTCAGTAACACGATCTCCTGTGCCCTGTGAAAAATGGTGTTAACCTTAGGAACAAATGAGGGGTCCAAGCGCAGGACCACTCTGTCCGTGTGAAAAACATACAAGTCCTCTCTGACAGAAAGAGCTGCCAGTTCCGAGATACGTCTAGCCGAAGTAACTGCAACCAAGAAAGCAACCTTAAGAGACAAGGACCTAAAGGTGCAGGACCTAATAGGTTCGAAAGGCACCCGAGTAAGGGCCTGTAAGACCCGGGGTAACTCCCAATACCTATGTACTACTGGTGGTTTACTGTTGGTGACCCCTTTGATAAAGGATCGTACCATGGGGTGATGGGCCAGTGGCTCCAAAGTGTCACAGGTAAACACCGTGGCCAGAGCCTGTCGGCGAATAGTGTTGGGCGCCAAGCCCTTATTAACACCTTCCAACAGATAGTCTAATATCCGTGGAATGGTCACCTCTGAGAGAGCTAAGTGATTGCTGTCGCACCAACTGCAGAAATGTCTCCATGTGGAGTCATAAATTCGATTGGTCGCCGGTCTCCGGGAGGCTTGAATCATAGAAATCACTCCCGAGGAATAAGATTCTTGGGTCAAGGCCCTGCGTTCAAGTGCCAGGCGGCTAACTGGAGCCACTGAGGTCGCCTCGGCCAGTGTGGAGCAATGAATATCACCTCTGCCTGTTCCTGCAATATTTTCCTGATGACTGCTGGGATCAGAGGGAGAGGTGGGAAGGCATACAGTAGTCCCCCTGGCCAAGGGCTGTGAAGAGCGTCCGTCCTCTCCGCCCCCGGAGAGGGGAACCTGGAAAAGAATCTTTGAAGTTGGGAGTTCGCCGGAGAAGCGAACAAGTCCAGGACCGGCAGCCCGAACCTCTCCGATATCTCCCTGAAGAGATCCGGATGTAGACTCCATTCTGAATGGTCTACTGTCGCCCGGCTTAAATAATCCGCCTGACGATTTGCCTCTCCCGAGATGTGTTCGGCCTTTAGGGAGAGGAGATTGTTTTCTGCCCAGGACCCCACTAACTGGGGCTCGGCCATGAGAGACCTGGATCAGGTGCCACCTTGACGGTTCACATGGGCTTTTGCCGCCACGTTGTCCGTGAGGACCAGCACGTGTTGTCCCGCAATCTCGTTGCGGAAGTGGCGGGGGGCCAGATGAATGGCTCTGAGTTCCAGCCAATTGATATTGTGCTTCAGGTCTGGCCGGGACCACCGGCCCTGAGCCAACTGAGACTGGAAATGCGCCCCCCCAGCCAAACAGACTGGCGTCTGTGGTCAAGGTTAGCCTGCTGGGCTCCTTGAATAGTGACCCCCTTGCTACCGCTGGGGAGGCCCACCACAGAAGGGATCTTAGGGCTTGAAGAGGAACCCGTACCCTTTGGTTGGAAGAGCTCGTGCCCAGCCTTTGGAATGGGAGCAAGAACCATTGAAGGTGTCTGGAGTGAAGTCTGGCCCAAGGCACTATCTCTATGCAAGATATCATCTTTCCCAGAAGCTGGGAGAGGATAGCCAGAGTCACTACACGCTCCCTGCGGATCTTGAGGACCATGTCTCGAATGCTGTTTTGACGGTCCCGAGACAGATAGACCCGGCAAAGGTCTGTGTCTATCACCGCGCCCAAGTGTAGCAGGCGTGTTGAGGGAGTCAGCTGACTTTTTTGAAAGTTGACTGAGAAACCATGGTCCTGAAGTGTCCTTATAGTGAGGGCCAGCTCCGCCTGGGCGGTCAGAGCGGAGGACGACTGGATGAGTATGTCGTCCAGATAACATTGGACGCGCACCGGTACTAACCGTAGGTGTGCGGCGAGTACCGCCAGGATCTTGGTGAAGACCCTGGGAGCCGAAGAGAGGCCGAACGGGAGGGCTCTGTATTGGTAATGGTTGTTGTAATAGCAAAACCGGAGATATTGCCAGTGGCTTGGATGTATGGGGATGTGGAGGTACGCCTCCGTAAGGTCTATGGATGTCATAAAGTCCCCCCGTCTTACGCTTGCCAAGATGGACTGAAGCGTCTGCATTGTGAACTTCCGGTACGACAGGTGGGAGTTTAGGCCCTTGAGGTCGAGTATCGCCCTCCATCCCCCTGAGGCCTTTGGAACAATGAATAGGATGGAGTAAAAACCCTGTTTCAGCTGGTCGGCTGGTACCCGTTCTATGGCTCGTATGTGTAACAGATGTAGAATGGCCTTCCCCACAAGGCTCTTCTTGACTGGATTCCTTGGAAGGGGACAGGAAATGAAGCGTCGGGGTGGCCTGGCCACGAACTCCAGAGACAGCCCGTCCCTGATGGTGCTTAACACCCAAGAGTCCGTGGTCGTGGTCTCCCACTGGTGGAGAAAGTAAGTTAGTCTGCCACCTATGGAAGCGTCCCTCCCCGAGTCACTTGGCTCTACGGAAGGGACGGCCACCCCTGCCTCGAAAGGACCTCCTACCCTGGGTCTGCTGTCTGTATCTGTCCCTGTACCCGGACCGGTCAAATGAACGGTCCGGGCCTGCGGGAAATGGCCGGGAGACCTGTGCTGAGGCCGAAACCGATCCGGTCCGAAAGGGCTGCCGGCGGGTATACGGGGAGAAACGACGGCTAGGTGTCCTGGAAAGGTGATAAAGGACCCTCCGTTTCTCCCTGTTTTCAACTAAATAGGGAGTTAGGGCCTCCCCAAAAAGGCGGGCACCGCTGTACGGGGCGGAAGCTACACGCCATTTGTGTCTAGCCTCGGCCTTCCAATTTCTGAGCCATAGTAGTCTGCGTGCAGAGACATTGGATGCTATGGCACGGGCCGAGAATCTGGCGGCCTGCAAAGACACGTCTGCCATGTACTGTGATGCAGCCATTATTTTCGTCAAGTCCTGATGGACTCTTACCTCCTCTGGGGGAATTCTAGCCTGTAATTGGCGTAGCCAGATAAGGGAGACCCTTGCGAAGAATGAGGTTGAAGTGGAAGCTCTTATAGACCATGCCGAAGCTCGGTGTGTCCTGCGGAAAGAAGCCTCGGATTTCTTATCCTCAGGCTTCAACGCCTCCACCATATCCCCAGGTACCTTTGAATCAGAAAATAAAGGCATTAAAGATTCATCTACCTCAGGCACGTCCAGGGCCTCATTCAGGACCGGCACCGTGTCAATCAACCTACGGTCGATTCCCCCAATAGAGGGAAGGGCACTTGTGGCCTCCCATTGTCCCCTAATGGATTTCAAAAACATGGAGGGGCAAGGGCTTTGTTTGTGTAGCACCACCGGTTCTGAAAACAACGGGTCCGTGTCCTGGCCAGGAAGCTGTCCAGGCACCTGCTCAGGTACCGATGGCTGAACCGGATGAAACTTTCCGGTTGCACAGGCCTTGCGGAGCAGGCACGGAAATAGCGAGGGATTAAACAGTCCCATTAGAGGAGGAGGTTCCTGAGGAGGTTCCTCATCGTCTGACCAGTCTCCCTACGCGTGGCTATACTTCGCGTATTCCGAGCCACCGCTGGCAAAGGAGTGAGGAGGTGAGTCAGAGACTGGGTATCGGAGAGCACCTGACCTGGACAGGTCAGGTGATGGAATAGGGACCATGGGAGCGGGGGCCATTTGAGGACGCCCCATGGGCGTCATAGCTTGAGCAACTGCCTGAGAAACCAATTCCTGCAGATGAGCTTTGAAGGAGGGATCCTCCAGCTCTTGAAGCCCCGCTGCTGTGGGGGTAAAGGTGGCAGTTGGGGCCCGGCCCGCGAAGGGCGATCCCTCATGGGGTCGGAGCCCCGCTGCAGTCGGAGTAAATGTGGCTTCAGGTGCCTTAGGATCTTGAAGTCCCTGTTCCTCTTCAAAGAGGGAAAGGTGTTCCTGATAAGGACCAGTTGAAAAAGCCCCCTCTGAATCCCGTTCAGGGGACCATGGTGCTTGGGGCTCAGGTTGTGGGCCAGAAGGCAGTATCGCCATTGTGGTAGGGGGCGGATTAACCGTCTCCCCTACCGCCAGTCTTTGTGCCCAAGAGAATTGTTTCTCCAGGGCACGATGTCTACGGCTGGCCTGTTTGTCGGCCGCCTTGGAGGTTGTTTTCTTCAAGCCGGCCTTGGATTTGGCCTTGATTTTTGCAGCTGCCTCCTGACTAGGGGACTTACGCTTTACTTGTCCACTGGAAGTGGAAGCCTGTGGCTCGGTGTTGTTGTTGTTGTTAGTTGCGAAGTCGTGTCCGACCCATCGCGACCCCATGGACAACGTTCCTCCAGGCCTTCCTGTCCTCTACCATCTTCTGGAGTCCATTTAAGCTCACGTCTACTGCTTCAGTGACTCCATCCAGCCACCTCATTCTCTGTCGTCCCCTTCTTCTACTGCCCTCAATCTTTCCCAGCATTAGACTCTTCTCCAGTGAAGAGCCTAAGGCTCGGTGTTATCTGCCATTATAAAGCGAGAGTTTTCAGTGGGGTGCTGAAGCGTCTCGGTCTGTCTCTCCAAGGCACGGTGTCGGCGGCTGGCCTGTTTGTCTGCCGCTTTGGAGGCCCGTTTGTCTAGACCGGCCTTAGTCTTGGCCTTAATTTTTTTAGCTGCCTCCTGACTAGAGGACTTATGCTTAGTTTGTCCACCCGAGGTGGAAGCCTGTGGCGCAGTGTTATCTGCCATTGTAACGCGAGAGTTTTCAGTGGGGTGCTGAAGCGTCTCGGTCTGCAAGAGATGCGGCTGTTAACCACCGAGGTGGGACCGGCCTGCACGTGGATCTGTGATAGTCCGGCCCACCAGCAAGCACGGAGTCACACTTAGTGACGCATGTCGCGGGTCACTAGCGATGATGAAAACTGAGCGTGAGAGACCTACTTTGAGGTCAAGTTCACGTTTAGTGACGGGATCACACGTGTCTCACTTAGTGACGGCAAGCTCAGTATTGACCGTTCACTAGATGCAGACTATGGCAACAGGCTATGACTGGCAAAGGCCCAATGGGTGCAGCTGCTAAAAGGTAAACTGCTCTTTTTGGTCTGGCAATACAGGGGACTCCTATATCCTTGATTAGGGACTGAATCTCTGGACAGACCACAGACTGATGATTCTGAAAAGGGGAAAGACAGATGTGGGGCCTTTTGGTCCCTCCCTGTTTTGTGGCCAAAGATGGCGGTCGCCAGAAGGGAAAACGAAAGTAAACAATCCTCCGGGGAATTGCTGGGCCTCCTTTCCATTCTCTGAAGGGAAAGTGAAAGTGAGGCAAAAGATCCGTTTCCACGCGGTGCCAAAAATGGCGGCCGCGACGATCGGGAAGGAATTTGGAGACCCCGGGGCAGCCTGCAACAGCTCCCCAAACAAGAACCAGCACCTCACAGTTGGAAAATGAGATGCCGATCGAGTCGCGGCAGCCAAAATGGCGGCTGCGACGATCGGCCGAGAATCCAAGTGACCAAAGCAATCTGGAAATGGGGAAACATGCTCTTTCCCCCAAAGGATGACTAACAACAAGTTAGAAAGCAAAGGCAACGAAAAACAAGCAACGTTAGAGCCGATGGAGAGCCAATCGTCCCGCGGCGCCTAAAACGGCAGCTGCGATGATCAGCTGGAGGGGAAACACGAGCCCGATGAAAGAGGCACTTACAGAAGGAATTTTTACTTATCCAGAAACAGCACTGATCCCAGCGCTGGCCAGATAATTAAATACAATGGAAGAATCCACCAATGGAATAAATCTTAAATAAAACCTGCTTCTCAAGTCGCTGGGAGCCAAATCTACCATGTCCGTTTGGGCTGAAGACCAAATCGAAACTGGGGGCGTGCCCTCAGCCAGACGGGCGTGACAGCTTTGATTGACTTGGTCTACGTGGGCAGGAGGTCAGAGTTAACCCATTGGTGGATTCTCCATTCTTCACACTGGAGAAGAGGGGTACACATGGATCCTTTAAAGGTGACTTTAAAGAACCCTGGCGAAGTAATTCACCAGAAACAGTATAACATTACGTTGGAAGGAAGAATGGGTTTAAAGCCCATGGTGGAAGGGCTGCTGAAGGGGGGTGAAAATTTTTGAGCAATTTTTTTAAAACATGTTTAGTTTGTTACTTTTTTTAACCCAAGAATTTCTGCCTTGGAAAAGTAAGAGATGCAGAAAAAAGAAAGAAAGAAAAAAAGGGGGGAGGCAGTTTCTGTCTGCATGTGTTTTTTTTTTGTTTTTTTTTTAAAGAACAGAAATTGGGTAAAATTTCCTGACTGTAAGAATAATTAATCAGTGGGATAATTGTCTCCAGAAACTGTGGATGTTTCATTATTGGAGGTTTTTGGGAGGAGGTTAGAAATTGATAGGGTCTGAAATGGATAGAGTTTCTTGTTTCAGTAAGGGGTTGGACTAGAGGACCTCTAATGTCCCATCCAACTCTGATATTTTGTTTTTGTATGTGTGGTATGCTTCAGTGATTTTCCTTTGCATTTTAGTTTGGATTTATCCTTAATAATGCATTTGAGGGTATTCTTGTCAAAAAGGAACAATCCTATGATGTTTTATTTAACATCTGATAAATATGTGTCTTTGGGACTCCTTGCTACTGCAAAAGAGATGATTAATTGCTACATACTGTGTGTGTTCGATTTGTTTTCCTTTTCCTTGGAGCCAAGGAGGGGAAGGGAAATCTTTATAGAAAACCAATTTGGTTTCAGGGTTATAGCCACAGGCTACAAGGCTGGATTTGAGTTCAAATCCTGCTTTGGCCATGAGGGATGGCTGAGTGTTTTGGGGCTGGTTTATTTTTGTTCAGCCCTAGGAGGGAGGTTTTGGCAAGCCACTTCTGTAAATGTTATGGCAATTTTCCTCCTGAGGGCTGTTTCAAGCAAAAGTTTTGTATAAATTTTTACTCTGTCTGGTTTGGTGAGTGGGGGAAGGGGGAGACAATCTTTTGTCTTCTTAGCTATCCTGTTTGATGTCTGCCTGAGACAAAAGGCATTCCAGAAATGTTGGTCCAATGCTGATTGGTGAGCCTATGTGCTTTACCTTTTAAAATCCTGAATGTGTTATTTACCATAAGTTTATTGAGTTATATTTTTGTAACATGGTATTTAATCAGGGTGAAAGGGGGAGGAGAAAGAAAAATGTGTCAATTTTTGATAGAACTTCCATGGACAAGTATAGTCTATCTGACACAGGACAAATGATTTTTTCTTTCTTTTCTTTCCTCCACTTTTAAGCTGTGGAAGCAAATACATTATGTAGCTTCCCAGTTTTGTAAGATCTTATTCTGGGAATTATCAAGAAATGGGAAAGCAACTTTTTGGCAGAAGAAAGGATTGAGGGTGTCTAGCAAATAAAGCCCAATTGGTATGAAAGGAGGTAAAATATCTAGGATATATTATAGTTGAAGGGGAAAGGAAAATAGATAGTAAAAGGATTGAGGCTATAGTAGATTCATAATTACCAAACAACAAAAATGGCATTAAGGGGATTCTGTGGTTATCACAAGATATTGCAAGAATGGTGATCCAAAAACTATATGAGGGGAGTCATTGGGGAATTAAAGCATAGGTAGAAATGTATTTGAAATTCTGTGTTACCCTTGGAATTTATGGGATAGCCCAAAGGGCTACAGAGGGATGTTTGATATGTAAAAGGGTTAATAAAGGGTTAAGGCTCCCAAAGGAGGGAGACAGATAGCTAAATGTGGAACAAGTACTGGGGTCTCTGTCTTCTCTTTGACAGGAAGGCTTGGTGGCGCAAACAGCTCCTTTGGAATTTCCAGTCCATAAGATCCAGCCGGGACAGTGGGTGCTGATTCGTAAATGGAAGGAGGAACTTCTACAACCAAAGAAGGGAAGTTCCTTATATTGAATCTGCTGTCCGGAGGGCTGAGAAGGGTTGGACTCACTACACACAAGCAAAGGTGGTGACTGGACCTGAAAGAGGTTGGACGGTCATTCCAGGACAAGGACTGAAAGCCACGCTTAAAAGGACTTGAATGGGTAGTGGACCAGAACCCCTATTTTGAATATCTCTATTAGAATTTCAGGTGACCCCAGACGAAGAACAAAGATGTTGGTGGTGACTCATGAGAGAAATAAAAGTGGTTTGTTACAAATAAAAATGAATAACTAAGACAGAAGTCATACCATTAGAAACTTAAAATGTAGAATTGTAAATTGTAAGAATTAGGTGGTAAATGTATATCTTTTGTTATTGTCAGTGTGATTGCTGTTGCTGTTATTGCTGTTGTGATTATGGACCAATTTGTGGGTGTGAAATACTGTGTAATAATCATGAGGGGTGGATTCTAATTCTAATATTACTGAAGACAACACAACAGAGCAGCCTGGGAAATAAAGGTAAAAAATTGTTTGTGGAATTTAAAGGTAGATGACAATCACGAAGCAGTAATGGATATTGCAAAAGGAACCAGGAAAGTGGCTAAAGCTCCTGAACAAAAGTATGAAAATATGTGGAGCGATTGGGGTTGGTTAACTAATTGGTTTCCCAACACTGAATGCTTAAGACAAATGTTTCTTGGCCTACATTTTTTAGTGGTTATAGGACTTATGTGTTGTGCATGTCTGCAATGTATTCCTTTATGTGCATCTGCTTTAACCAAAGCTGTAGGAAAAGCTTTTAGAAAAGCCTTAGGAAGAGAAGAAATTATACAGTTAATGGTTATAAGATTTTCTAAGCATGATAATGAAGACCTTTCAGTGTAATAAAAATCAAAAGGGGGGATTTGATAGAAGTAAAGGAAAGGTCTTCAAAAATTTAATATTGAAAGAAATTTAAAAATGAATTTGCTGCAGTGGAAATTTACTGAGTGGAGAAGCTATGATGTCTGGGAAACAGGAAAGGAGAGCATAAAGACAGGATGTAAGATAAATACGTAGGCAAAAATTAGCTGGGTCTTAGAGTGGGAAAGGAAGAAGACAAGCTATAAAAACATCTGTAAGAGAAGATAACTAGCAAAACAGGAAAGAACCTATTTTTCTAAGAAGTCATAAAAAAGGGGGCCAGAACTCAGGCAACTGAGCATGTGCAATTAGTTGATTAATATTAACTGACACACCTTGCATAAATTATCTCCTAATTTTAATGTACATGTGATGTATGATTTAGTATGAAGCAGGAAATATGTAGGAGGCGGTCGGAAAGAGTGTAACCTCATAGTACCTCAGCCAATGGGGAAAGAGGAGGGATGTGCGGCTGGGACAGGCTGTATAAAGAAGGTAATATTTTGGGTTGGAACTTTGGAGAGAACCAAGCTTTGATAGCTTCTCTCCCCACTTATTGCAATAAACGAAACAAAAGGCCTTCACTGTGTCTTGGCTGGTTATTGGTCAGGTGAGCTTGCCTCTGGTCACGAAGGAAAGTAGCCAGGAGCACATAACAGAAGTGAAGGAAACAATTAAATTTGAGGTCCCAATAGGAAGGGAGGGAAGACGCCCAGTAAAGATTAAAAAGGAATTGGAGCTCAAAAACTTTAAAAAAAATAGAGGGAAGAAAAGGATAAATAAAACTAACGTAATAGTAAGAAGGTTAAATAAATAACAAGGTAGAAAAACGAGCACAAACAGGCAGAAAAAAGGATAGGAAAAAAAAATAGGCACAATTACCTAGAACAGAGAAGGAAGAAACAAGGCTAACAGCAAAGCACATCCACCAACCAAAAGAGGGATTTTCAAACAACAAACTAATGGAACAGGTGACTGATACTATTGTGGTATGCAATACATGTTCCATGTATGTGCTTATGCCCAAAGAACACCCAAATTATACATACATTAGATGTAAACTATGTGAACTACTAGAGGAAAAAGTAAGGCACTTAGAGGCAACTCTAGCCAAACTCCAACCTACAAAAGAAAGCTATACCCAAACCGAACCAAATAATGAACAAATAACTCCCAGAGGATTTGACCCTACTGATAAACCCTTGGAGGAAGACAAATGGAGGTATGTCACACATAGAAGGAAACACAATAATCAAAGAAAGAAGCAACAGACATCTAACAAACCCCTACTGCCCAATCTAACCCAACCAGAAGCAGCCCCATTAAAACTGAGCAATCGATTTCTCCCCCTAGATGGAAATACGCAGACCCACAACCTCCCCCTCAAAGAAAACATGCAGGCATCTAGCAAAGAAGCAACACCAAACATCCCTAAAAGAGTCACATCAACAAACACACCTGAGATAAACAGAAAAGCACCCCAGACTGCACCCCACAAAAAAGGAAGGCAGGTGTTGGTAATAGGAGATTCTATCCTCAAAGGAACAGAAACAGCCATCTGCAGACCGGACATACAAACCAGAGAGGTATGTTGTCTCCCTGGAGCAAAAATCAAAGATGTGGCCGAGAACTTAACCAAAATAATTAGGCCCACAGATTACTACCCTTTCCTCCTCCTTCACATTGGGACGAATGACACAACAAAGAACCTGAGTACAATATTGAGAGACTATAAGCGACTTCCGGTTCCGGATCACGGCGCTGGCGGTGGCGCGGAGTCGTCTCTTCGCCGGCTGGTTTCCCTCCGCCGGTACACCCTAAATAGGGTCGAAAGTCGCCCTGGAGGGACGACTACCGTTGAGGAGGACCCTCGTTTGACCGCGGAAGGGCGGCAGCTCCTTCCGCGGTCCGAGGCAGCTCCTTAGGGCCGATGGAGAAAAGATCGGCCATTAACCGATCACTTAACCGTTCCAGCCGAAAGTCAGAAGAACATCTAAGCGTAAAGAACCACCGTGGAAGCTCCGGGTGAGACCCTTCCTTTCCTCTCTCTACCCTATCTCCCTGTGAAAAGCCCCTGGAATTATTTCCCTGCTTTGATAGAGCAGCGTTTGCTCACTTGGGAAAACAAGCTTTGGAAACAAAAGAAAAAAAATAATTAATTTTTAATGACTATTTCTATTCTTGGATACTCTGGGGTCCCAAAAAAATCCTTACTATAGAATTTTACTATTCTATTTACTTATTAAACTGGAGAATATTGTTTTTTTTCTACTTTTTTTACTTTTTTAACTGGATAAAACTTTATTGGTATCTGGGAAAAGATTTTACAGCCTACTGGGGACATCTTGTGGCGAAAACTGACATTGCAATTGTATTTTCTCTTTGATTTTGAGGCTCGGTTTGACCTTCAAATTATCATAAAAGGGAAAAGATAAAGAATTTGAAACAGCTGGGTGGTGAAATTAACTGCTAGAAATTGTGGAGGTGGATATTGGCTGACTGTTATTAAACATAGCCTCCACTAAAAGACTAAAAGATTATTCCACCACTGAAATGGAGGAACCTTACCCACAGCTTAACTATAATCTTATACTGGAAAAAATCTTGGAAGTTAATGAGCAAATGAACTCTAGGATGAAAACTAAAGATGATATTCCAGAACTACAAACTGAACCCCAAACTTTAACCGATCAACTTATAGGCCAAGGAATAGCAGAGGAGGAACAGATCAACATCAAAGAGGCCTGTGTTCAACATCACGTACAACATAATGAGATGGAGGAACCTTATCCACAACTTAACTATAAACTTATACTGGAAAACCTTTTTGAAGCTACTGAGCAAGTGAATTCTAGAATGAAAGCCCTTGTCCCAAAACTTTAAACTGATTTCCAGACTCCAATTGACTATTCCATAAGTCAAAAAACAACAGAAGAGGAACAAATCAACACCAAAGAGGACACTACACAATCCTACGTACAATCCACTGAGAATCTTGATGACCAAAGAGTGATTTTAATTAAAACACCTGTAACGTCAAAAGCAACAGGAATTGATCTGCAAATCTGAGCTATTGAGAACTGTGATAACTTGGATAACCAACCAGCAATCATAAAACTGGACAAAATTGATTACGCTACTCAGATGACAGTGGAAGAAGGAGAAGAGAAGTACGACCAGACTGAATTGATGATAAATATGTCTAACCAAACATTGAGATTCGATGATATAGAGGCTCTCTTATGGAAACCTGCCTGGCACAAAAAGAAAGCCAGAGTCAGATTTAAAAATGGGATTTAAAACTTTACTTAATGGGTAAAAAAGGTTTTTTAGAGATATTGACTGATTTAATACTAACTGAGATGAAAACTAAAGGCTTTTTAGAGATATGGACTGATTTAATGTTTAGGATTTAGATCTATAATTGAGATGAAAATTATTGGTTAGATTATAGTTTGGAATTGTAATATGAAAAAGGTTTTAAATGAGGAGCTATTAGGATAAGAAATAGAATATATACGTGAAATAGGGTAAGAATGTATTTTTCGGAATAATATGTTTATTTTAGGTATGATAATCACCTTGTAATGGAATGAGAACAAGGAAATGGATTGTGACAATGGAAGATATGGTATTAGTAAATGAGGACTTATTTGAATAAGAAATACAATACATTTGGGAAATGTAAGAATGTAAATCTTGGAATGAGATGCTTATTTTAGACATTATAATTATTATGTTATGAAATGAGGGAAATTAGGGATACCCGAAGTGTAAACAATATGCTTATTTAAGGCTAAATTGGAATATGGTAATTGGAATTTAGTAAAACTTAAAAACAGGATTTGGACTTGTATAGGTAAAATGTTATTGATAAATCCTATTGATTGATTGAATTTTATTCAGAAATGTATTAATTTGAATATGTATATTAATTGAGGGAAATAGAGAGGGAATCTTTAAGGAGTTAACCTGAGCTATACATGTATGACTTTGTTTTTGGATAATTGATTACCCCATCACCATGTTGTTTCCTAAGCACCTTGATGTAAAAATTGAAAAATTAATAAAACTTCTTTAAAAAAAAAAAAGAGAGACTATAAGCAACTAGGCAATAAAGTTAAGGAGCTAGGACCACAAGTAGTGTTCTCATCAGTACTCCAAACAAAAGGCCAACCCTCATTGAGGGAAAAAAGAATTCTAGAAATAAACCATTGGCTAAAGGGTTGCTGTTGCCAAGAAAACTTTGGTTTCCTGGACCATGGACTGCATTTCCTACGCGAAGGACTCTTGGCAAGGGATGGGCTGCACCTCACGAAAACAGGGAAAAATGTACTCAGAAAAAGACTGGCCCAACTCATCAGAAGGGCTTTAAATTAAAATTGATGGGGAAGGGTGACCAATCTTTAGAATCTCTAGAACACAAAACCGATCACAAATCCCAAGAAAATAAATCAAACAAAGAGATAGGGAGTGATGAGAAAAAAGAAAAAATCAAACAACAATCAGGAGATCCAGGAAACACACCCACGGACAGGCATAAAAGTCTTAAATGTTTATATACTAATGCTCAAAGCTTGGGGAACAAACAGAGTGAACTAGAAGCAATAGTACACGAGGGTGGGTATGACATAGTTGGCATTACAGAAACCTAGTGGGACGAAATCCATGACTGGAATGTACTGATGGATGGATACAAATTGTTCAAAAGAAATAGATCTACCAAAAGAGGAGGGGGAGTTGCACTATATGTAAGAGAACACTACGTATCTACAGAAATGCACGTGATCAAAGATAAAATCCCTCCAGAATGTATATGGGTCAATATAAAAGGGGAAAAAAGTGACATTGCCATAGGTGTATATTACAGGCCACCCAACCAATCAGAAGAAATAGATGAACTCTGATCTTTGGGCCTTACATCTTCTTCTGATTGAGTCTTTTTAGGTTCTTCCTCTTCTGTTTGTTTCGATTCTCCTGCTTCTGTCATTTCCTCTGGTTTCTTAGACCTGATGTCGCCTTCTTCCAGAAAGGTTCTATGATTGTTAAAAAATTCCTCTGCTTTAAGTGGAGTATCCAATCTATATCTTTTCGAGTCCCAAAAGATTAATAATCCTTCTGGGACCAACCATCTAAAATTCACTCCTTTATTCAGCAATTTCCTTGTTAAAAATTGATATTCTCTTCGGGCTTCTCTTATTCTTTTCGGAATCTGTTTAAGAATTACGAGTTCTTTATCTTTATATTTCAATGGTTGGTCTCTTATTGCTCTCAAGATCTCATCTCGTGTTGATCTTTTGAGAAATCTTACGTGAACCTCTCTGGGGACTCTATTTCTTCTTGCATAGCTTGAATTGACTCTAAAAACCTGATCCATTTCTTGTTTCATTTGGTCCATTTCCATTCCAAGTAGTTCCGCCAATAACTTGCTCATCAACTCTAACAGATTCTCATCCTTCTCTTCTATAATATTTTGGAATCTTATGATGCTCTTTCCATCTCCATGACAGCCATGCTGTCTTCCAATTCCGCATTTGCTTGCGCCAATCTCTGGTTCTCATCTTGTAATGCTTCTAGTTTCTGATCAACCACCTCTGACTTATCTTCTATTTTTTGCATTCTTTGTTGAGTGTCTATCATTGCCTGTTGGAAGGTTTCCATTTTTTGATCCATTTTAAGAAGATCACTTTTCAAGTCTTCATAATTTTTGTCCAAATCTTTTTTCATTTCCATTTTGGAATCTGCAATTGCTTGGAGTATCGCTTGCGTATCTTTTTGTTGAGTTTCCTGTTGTAAATATGTTGTAATTTATTTTTGGGGGGCTGGGCTCACTGAGGTTGAGGTGGGGGCTGAAGAGCCCTTCTTCGCCCCTTTAGCCAAATTTGAGATGCTCATCTTCTAATTGTTATATTTATTTATAATCCACTAAGGAGCCCAATGGCTAGTTATAATCCACCAGAGGGCCTGATGGCCAATTGTAATCCAATGCCCTCCTATTATCAGGAGACAAGGCAAATGTAATTTTAAAGAAAAAAAGGAAAAAAGAAAGGAAAAAGAGAAAAAAAAATTAATAATTCCAGCGAGGAGATAGTTAAAAAAAAAAGGACAACAAAAAACTTCCACAACCATCCAAAAGGGAGGGAGAGTAAAAGAAAAAAAAACAGACAAAAAGGCCAAAAAGAAAAAAAAAGATGTATTTATATCCAAAGGAAAGACCAAAAAAAAAAAGGAAAAAAAGATAAGAATTGTTGTATAAAAATAAAAATATTATAGGGGAGAAAAAGAGGGAAAAAAAGAAAAAAGAACCATATCCAATTTATGATCTAGTTATAAATTTACAAATTTATTCCACGACCACCCAAAAACAAGAAAAAGAAAAAACAAAACCCAAAAGATAAGTTCCCTTCTCTTGTATTTTCCTTTGCTATAGGGAATATACAGCTGGCTAAAAAGACCAGACACTCACAGACAAAAAAAAAGAGAAAGAAAAAAAAAAACTTCCCTCTCAGTAGCTTTTAAGAGAGATAGGGATGTCTGGGCATGCAGCCAAGTGTCTGGGCGTTGGGCCAAGTATTGCAGCTGAATAAACAAAACTGCCAGAGAACAAAGAGAGAAAAGTTACAATGTAGCCGCTAGGTGGTAAAAAAGAAAAAAAATATCCAAGGGTGGAAACAGTTTAAAAGTTCTTTAAAGTTAATAAAAAGAACAGAAAAAAAACAGAGTGGCTTTTCCCACTTATTAAGTCTTCTTTTCCTTCCAAAAATGGGATGATTTCTCCAATTAAAGAATTTTAAAGTAGTCCAAATTAGTTCTTCTTAAAATCGCTTAAACCGCCGCTTTCACGGGAGGGGGGGGAACAAATCCACCTCCTTCCTCCCTTCAGGCTTCCAGCTTCAAGTTAAAGACAGGCTTTCTTTTTTCAATAAAGTCCACTTCACAAAGAGAAAAGAAGCATAGTCTCACCCGGCCCGGCTGCTTGCCTTCCAAATCAGCTGTTTTCTGTCTCCGACGATCAGCTGAGAATGGCGACTCGCATAAATGCGATCCGCCTTTCTTTTGCTGGTTCCAGGGGCTGCTTTGGGTTCGGTAAGCCGGCTACCACCGGCTCCCATTCCTCAAAGGTTCGCCCTTCGGTGGCCACCCCTCCAGGGTGGCATTTAGCCCAAACGGGCCCACCAGCGAAGGAATTTCGGACCCGGGGAGCAGAGCAATTTTTCCCCGGGTCTACGGTCAGCGACGTCACCGGAAGCACTTCTAGAAGATTGAGATCCAAATACAACTAAAATTATGGAAGAAATTGAAATTTTTTCAACAAATATAAATGGTCTTAACTCCCCATCAAAAAGGAGTAAAATATTTTATAGATTACAAAAATTGAAAATGGATATAATTTGTCTTCAAGAAACGCATATAAAAAGACAACACTTTAGATTCTTAGAACAACCAAAAACAGGTAAACTTTATTTTTCCTCGGCATTGCAAAAGAAAAGAGGGGTAGTCTTTTATATAAAAGAGAAGATGAATCCAAAACAAATTTATGCTGATGATGAAGGAAGACTATTAATGGTGGAAATTACATGGAATCAAAAACAAATTCTAATGATTGCGATATATGCCCCCAATGAGAAACAAGATCAATTTTTTCAGCAACTACATGATAAATTAATGGAATTAAACTATCAAAATCTTTGTATTCTTGGAGACTTTAATGCGATAGCTGATGCAAAACAGGATTATAAAAGCTACAAACAAGGGAAAAAAGGGGGAAATACCTTATCTAATCTTTTTCTAAAGATGAAAGACGAATTAGGTATACAAGATATATGGAGAGAAATGAACCCAGATAAAGCACAATATACATTTTATTCAAATAGGCATAAATCCTGGTCACGAATTGATATGATATGGACTTCTTATGATTTAAAGACTATGATACAGGAGATTGAAATAGAACCTAATATTTGGGCAGATCATAATCCAATTAGAATGACGTGGAAAGGAACCAGAAAGAAACTAAGATGGTGGCTGAACAAAGCTATACTGAAAGAAAAAGAATTTTTACAATTAGCAACGAAAGAAATGGATTTTTTTTTAAAATAAATAAGAAAGAAGAAACCTCCATTCAAAATGTATGGGATACAGCGAAAGCTTATTTTAGGGGCGTGGCTATAACCTATGTTGCCAAAAAGAATAAAGAAAAGAAACAAACACAGCTTAGATTGAAAGAACAACTTAGTAACTTGGAACTGGAGCTACGAAATGATCCACAAAAGAAAAAATTGAAGACACAAATGGAATTAATAAAACACAAATTAAATTTACTGGAGATGGATATAAGGGCACAACAGGTTAAACACGGGTCGGCAACCCGCGGCTCCGGAGCCGCATGCGGCTCTTTGAGGCATTACCTGCAGCTCCGGAGCCTCCTCCGCCATTTTGGGGAGCGCAGGCGCGCAGGCGCGGGCGCGGGGCGTGCGCGGGGGGGTGCGCATGCGCGAACAGGCGCGTGCATGCGCGAACGGGGGCCGCGCGCATGCGTGGGTGCACGCGCATGCGCGAACGGGGGCTGCGCGGGTGCGCGCACATGCGCGAACGGGCGCGGCTCCCAGGGTTTTTTTTTTTTAGGCCAAACGGGTCCGTGCGGCTCGTTCGATGTTTCGGGTGGCCGACCCATGGGTTAAACAATCTAAACAGAACTTTTTTGAAAATGCCAATAAACCCGGAAGATGGTTGGCATATAAATTGAAAAAAGGAGAAAAAAGACTGATAAGTAAATTACAAGATTCAAAGGGCCAATTATACTGCCATAATGATGCAATTAAAAAAATTACTAAAGCTTATTATGAGACACTTTATAAGACTGAGGTGGTTTCGAATGAGGCAATACAGGACTATTTAAAAGAAGCGAATCTTCCAAAGGTACCAGAGAATATGCAATACATGTTAAACGAGAACATAACAATGATGGAGATTACAGAGGCGATAAAAAGGCAAAAGAAGGATAAAACTCCGGGACCTGATGGTCTCCCTGCAGAATTCTATATAGCCTTAGAAGACATTGTCAGCCCGATTTTGAAAGATCTTTGTAATGAAGCCTTTTCAGAGACAAAAATACCAAATTCATGGATAGAAGCCAACATTTCCCTTATACCCAAAGAAGACACTGATCTTACACAAATTAAAAATTATAGACCAATATCGTTATTAAATGTGGATTATAAAATATTTACTACAATAATGGCAGAAAGAATGAAGAAATTTTTGACTGAATTTATCCACTCGGACCAAAATGGCTTTCTACCAAAAAGGCAGATAAAGAATAATTTAAGGATTATCTTAAATGTGTTGGAATATTACGAAAACCATCCGGGGAAACAGTTGGCGCTTATATTTCTTGATGCGCAAAAAGCTTTTGATAATCTCAATTGGCAATTTTTGTTCCAACAGTTGAAGGAGATGGACTTTGGTGAAAACTTTATAAATGCAATTCAAGCAATTTATAATAAACAATCAGCGAGGACACTTATAAATGGAGATTATACAGATAGCTTTGAAATCAAAAAAGGCACAAGACAGGGATGTCCATTGTCTCCCTTGTTATTTATTCTTACATTGGAAGTGTTGGCTAGGAATATTAGGCAAGACATCGAGATTAAAGGATTGGAGATAAAAGACCAAAAATACAAACTACAGGCTTTTGCAGATGATTTAGTTTTTATTTTGGAGGAGCCACTAGAAACAGCCATTAAACTCTTGCGGAAAATAGAGAAATTTGGAGAAGTGGCGGGGTTGAAGATAAATAGGGAAGTATTAACAAAGAATTTAACAAACAAAAAATTCAATTTGCTAAAAAGACAAATCTTCAAATAGCTAAAAAAGTTGAATATTTAGGTATCCATTTAACTTCAAAATACACAACAATAAAAGAGGACAACTATGAGAGACTATTAAAACAAATAAAAGTGGACTTGGAGAAATGGAAAAATTTTCAATTATCATTGCTAGGTAGGATAGCGACCGTTAAGATGAACATTCTACCTAAGCTAATTTTTCTATTTCAAACGGTTCCTGTTAAGTCAGAAATTCTTCGATGAATTGAATGCTACAATAATGAGATTTATATGGCAAGGGAAAAAAGCAAGAATTAAAATCAAATTATTACAAGATTCCAAAGACAGAGGGGGCTTCGGGCTCCCGGATTGGAGACTTTATTACCAGGCAACCATTTTGCTTTGGCTTAAAGAATGGATCACACAGAGAAATAAACGACTTCTCTATTTAGAGGGGCATGATCTGCAATTAGGTTGGCATGCGTTTTTGTGGTATGAGAAAAATAAAGTACATAAGTATTTTCAAAATCATGCCATAAGGAATGTATTGTTTTCAGAGTGGGAAAGAATTAAACATAAAATTTACATGAAAATACCTGAGTGGCTTTCGACAATGGAAGCCTTTGCTTATCCAAATTTAATTAACTATGATAAACTCGTTAGTTATACAGATATTTTGGACAAAGATGGAAGACTTAAAGACAGACAAACTCTTCAGCAACAGGGTATTGACTTAACATGGTGGTCTTATTTGCAAATTCAGACAAGATATGAAAAAGATATAAAATCTACAGGATTTTATAAAGAACAGACACCACTAGATAAAATATTGCTAAAAACAGACGAAAACTTGATTAAAAAACTGTATAAGCTTCTGCTAAGATGGAAGATGGAAGAAGAACAAGTAAAGGAAACAATGATAGTATGGGCAAAGAATTTTGGATATTCCATAGACTTAGAAGATTGGCAAAAACTTTGGGATCGAAATATCAAACTTACTAAAGCAGCTGCATATAAGGAGAATTTATATAAAATGTTTTATAGATGGCATATGACACCAGTCAGACTAGAGAAAATGTTTAAAAATGTATCAAATATTTGTTGGAAATGTAAACAAAAACCAGGGACTTATTATCATATCTGGTGGATATGCCCTAATGCAAAGAAATATTGGTTAAAGATTCATATATGGTTAGAAAAGATGACTAAGATACAGAGAGAATTTAAACCGGAACTGTTTTTACTAGGAATATTAGGATCTAACTATGGAAAAGAGAATGAATATTTAATTTTACACATATTGACAGCTGCGAGAATAGCATTTGCCCAATTTTGGAAAAATGAAAAGATACCACCTGATCAGATTATTATTACGAAAATATTGGAATGCGCAGAAATGGATAGATTAACTTTAGAAATCAAAGAGAAAGAAGACACAATTTACTTTAAAACATGGGAAAAATTCTATCAATGGTTAGCAATACGACAACGAAAAAAGGTTATGAAATTAAATAAGATAAATGATGTATTATTATTATTATTTTTTAACCTTTATGTCAGATGTTTACTCTTACCTATAAGTAATTATAATTAATAAACAATATACTAGTATTTATATGTAACTATATTTAGTTAGTAATATATTATCAATAGTATATTAATTATTGTTATTCATAGAATGAATGATATGTATTGGTTAATTTTTTTATTATTATTAGTCACAAATTTATTTACTATAGCTCTTTAGTATTATGTTAACTATGCACACTTAACACGTATACCCGGACGCTAGTCTGCTTGCTAAAGCGTTGATTTACTGTTGGGGGTAACCCCATTATTGTATCTATCCCTACCCCTGGTCTAATCCTTGTTTTTTCACCCTATGTTATACCTTTACCTACCCTTCCCTTTCTTATCCCCATAAAAATAATAAAATATATTAAAAAAAAAGAAGAAGAAGAAATAGATGAACTCTTTGCCAACAAGTTAACAAACGTATGTAGGAAGCATACCATAGTAGTAATGGGAGACTTTATCCAGATATCAACTGGGAGACAAACTCTGCAGCGAGTGGGAGATCAAACAGATTCTTAACCAACCTAGCCGACAACTTTATCATCCAAAAGGTAGAGGAGGGAACTAGAAGTAAAGCCATACTGGACCTAATCCTTACTAATAGAGAAGAAGTGATAGAGGGAGTTGAAGTTGCTGGAACCTTGGGTGAAAGTGACCACGTCATGCTGAAGTTCAATATAATGCAAACACAAACAATAGAAAATAATCCAACCAGAGTCTTAAACTTCAAAAGAGCTGATTTTAACAAACTCAGAGAGAACCTAGGAAAGATTCCATGGATGAAAATCCTAAAGGGGGAAACAACTCAAGAAGCGTGGGAAACTCTAAGGAGTATGATCATAGGGGCCCAGTCCAGCGCAATACCACTGAAAAAGAGGAACAAGAAATTCAAGAGGAAACCAGCATGGCTGCACAAAGCTCTCTCTTGACAAACTGAAAGACAAAAAGGACAAGTACAAAAAATGGAAACCCCACCTACCAAAAACATAACTGTAAAAGACAGACTAGAAATAAAAATTAAAATAAGCAAGAAAATGGTAAGAGAACACCTATCCGACCTTGACGAATACAAATCACCAGGACCCGACAGATTACATTCCAGAGTTCTGAAGGAGCTGGCAGATGTTATCTCAGAACCATTGCACCATATCTTTCAAAAATCCTGGAGCACCGGGGAAGTACCTGAGGATTGGAAAAGGGCTGATGTGGTTCCCTTCTTCAAGAAAGGAAAAAAAACAGAGCCAGGAAACTACAGACCAATCAGTCTAACATCAATACCTGGGAAGATCTTGGATCTGCAAACAAGTAGAAGCAATCAAAGTTATAACCAGTAGCCAGCACGGGTTTGTCAAAAACAGATCATGCCAAACCAATCTTATTTCATTCTTTGATAAAGTGACTAAATTAGCAGATGAGCGAAATGCTGTGGACATAGTATACTTAGACTACAGCAAGGCATTCGACAAAGTAGACCACAACCTACTTCTTGGTAAACCAGAATGTGGGATAGACAGCATCACCACCAGATGGATTTGTAACTGGCTGACAAGCTGTACTCAATGAGTAGTCCTTAATGGTGCTACATCTACGTGGAGGGAAGTAAGCAGTGGGGTACCACAAGGCTCTGTCTTAGGCCCAGTACTCTTCAATATCTTCATTGATGACTTAGATCAGGGGTCCCCAACCCCCGGTCCGTGGACCGGCACTGGGCCACAGCATGCCAGCAACCGGGCCGCGCAAACAAGTGAACCCCATCTGCCAGATACACGAAACCACGCGCCCTCTGGTCCGCGGAAAAATCTTTCTCCCTAGAACCAGTCCCTGGTGCCCCAAAGGTTGGGGGCCTCTGACTTAGATGAGGGAATAGAAGAGGAGCTCATCAAATTTGCAGATGACACCAAACTGACAGGAGTAGCCAACACCCCAGAAGATAAACTCAGGATCCAAAAAGATCTTGACAAACTTGAACAATGGGCCCTAGCCAACAAAATGAGTTTTAATGTGGAGAAAAGCAAAGTTTTACATTTAGGCAGGAAAAATCAAAGGTTTAAGTACAGATTAGGCTATACCTGGTTCAAAAACAGCAACTGTGAGAGGGACCTTGGAGTCCTAGTGGATGATCACTTGACTATGAGCCAGCAGTGTGCAGCAGCAGCCAAAAAAGCTAATACAATCCTGGGTTGTATAAACAGAGGCATAGAATCAAGATCACGCGAAGTATTAGTACCGCTTTATAAAACCCTAGTAAGACCACACCTGGAATACTGCAACCAATTTTGGTCACCATACTACAAAAAAGATGTTGAGACCTTGTAAAAAATTCAAAGAGCAACTAACATGATCCAAGGCCTGGAGACTAAAACATGAAGAACGGCTTCAGGACTTGGGTTTGGCTAGTCTAAAGAAAAGAAGAAACAGGGGCGACATGATAGCAGTATTCCAGTGTTTGAGGGGCTGCCACAAAGAAGAGGGAGTCAAACTATTCTCCAAAGCACCAGAGGGCAAGACAAGAAACAATGGTTGGAAACTGATCAAAGAGAGAAGCAACCTGGAATTAAGGAGAAACTTCCTAACAGTGAGGACAATTAACCAGTGGAATTAAGGAATACAAAAAAAATATACAAAAATGAAACTGGGACTGATTTAAAGACAATTTGGCTAACCTTCATGACGTGGGATTTTTTTTTCATTTATTTTCTGTGAGAAAGCATTTTAAAAAAGAATTTTTTTAAACCTGGATATAGACAATACAGTAAATAAGGACATCTAGTGGTGAGAGGAGATACTACAACAACACTAAAAGAACTGGAGAAATTGCTGACCTTGAATTAACACCTGCTATAAACAAAAAGAACTTTACGTGAGTCTATGCTAGAAAAGACTTTTTACAATCATATCTTTTGACCCTGGGTATAACCATAATAGAAACTAGTTGGGACTTCCGGTTTTGGTCGCAGTGCAGGCGGTCGCACAAAGAGTTTGCTCTCTTTGCTGGCCGGTTTCCCCCCCGCCGGTAGACCCTGGATAGGGTTGAAAGTCGCCCTGGAGGGGCGACCACCGTTGAGGAGGCCACTCGTTGATGGCGGAGGGAGCGGCAGCTCCCTCTGCGGTCCGAGACAGCTCCTTTGGGCCGACGGGGAAAAAGATCGGCCATTAACATGGCCGATCATCTAGCTGCTTCAGCCGAAAGTCACAGCAACATCTAAGCGAAAAGAACCACCGTGGGTGATCCGGGTGAGACCTTTCCTTCCCTCTTGATACCCTATTTACCTTCCCGAGAAAAGCTTCTAGAATTATTTCCCTATTTTCAGAAAGCAGCGTTCGGATACTTGGGAAAACGAGCGTTGAGAAAAATAATTAATTTTTACTGACTATTTGAGCTGTTGGATTTCGGGGATTCTGAAAAAATCCTTATTGTGAAGATGGATTTTCTTTCTCTTTGCCTGCTTGTTTTTAGTCTAAGTGGAAGACTTTAGGGAGGGGGGTGGAGTGTTTTCCGTCCTCCCCCCCCTTCTGAACATTACTGTTTCTTTAAAAAAAAATTCGGCTGTCTGGGCGGCGTTTTGTGGATTGAAATGGCAAGAAAATATTCATTTTAAGCTGATCACTTTCACTTTGCTTTGTCGGATGCGTATTCAGCTTAAACTTGGCGTGACGCCCAGACATTCCTATCTGTATTGAAAGCAGCTGAAAGGCTTCATTTTTTTTGCTTTCTTTTGCTTTCTTCTAGTAGTTTACTTTGACTTTATAATATAAAATATATTTCCTAGAAAAATGGACTTTTCTTTTTTTGGATTACAAGATAATAATTGACATTTAAGGCACCTTTTTCGATTACTATTTTGGACTATAAATTGGATACTCATAATACTGATTTTGATTTTTTTCTGCCTTTATCTTTTTGTTTGGCTTGACTTTTTTATTTTTTCTTACTCCTGTGTGGATATTACATTTTATAATTTTGCTACTATAGAATCTCTATTTGGCCTGATTTTTTTGTTTTTTTTCTATTTCTGTTTGGATCCTATACCTTATACTATTTCTACTACAGAATTTTTATTGTTGTATTTACCTTCTAAGCTGAACTCTCACTAAAAAATTAAGACTACTTTATTATTGAAATGGAATCTTACCCACAGCTTGACTATGGACTTTTACTAGAAAAAAATTTGGAACTGAAAGAACAATTTAGAATGGACATGGAAGACGATGCTCCAGAGTTAAAAATTGACTCTCAAACTTTGACTGACCAATTTATAGATCAAGGAACAACAGAGGAAGACTACTTTATTACTGAAATGGAATCTTACCTACAGCTTGACTATGGACTTTTACTAGAAAAAATTTTGGAACTGAAAGAACAATTTAAAATGGAACTATTTATGTTTGATTATATTGTGGTTTTTTTTTTTGGATGATTGATCACCCTATCTCCACGTGGATTCCTAAAGCACTTTGATGTAAAACCAAAAAATACTAATAAAACTTGTTTAAAAAAAGAAAGAAAGAAATTAGTTGGAAATAGAGGACTTTTTACATCTTTAAACTAACTGGAACATTTGGATTAGCCTAAAGCAGTTGGCTTGTTTCACGGTTGGATTATAGCCTAAGGCAGTTGGCTTTTTTCTTCTTCTTCCTTTTCTCTTTGTGGATTTACAAAACCTGCTCAATTGAAAAATTAGTGCACCAAATCTTACTAATATCACAAAAAAAAACCTCTTCTGCACCCCCCTCTGGAACATCTAGCCCAGCAAGTCAGGGATCTATTGAAACAATGTTACAACGAGAAAAAAACAAACAGCTTTCAAAAAGAGATGCAAGCCACACTACAGCTAATTCAAGAAACAATGCAGAAAAGTCAAGAAGAGACAAAAAATAACTTAGATAAGCTAAATGAGTAAATGCTTGACATAAAGACACAATTTGACGCCCATCAACAAATGATTGCCAAAAATGAACAAAGAATTCAGAAAATGGAAGATAAATCAGAAGAAACTGATAAAAAATGGAGGCATTAATGGAAGAAAATGAAAGGCTAGAACAAGCAAATCAAAGCTTAGAAGGCACAGTTACAGCCTTGGAAATGGAGAAAGCTGTACCCTACTTAAGATTCCAAAATATACCTGAAGATAAAGAGGAAGATATAGCACAGGGCTTTTCAATCGGTGGTACGCGTACCACCAGTGGTACGCGAGCACATGGCTGGTGGTACGCGTAGGACGGGTTGAAAAAACGTAAAAAAAAAATGTAAAAAAAATATTTTAAAAAATATTTTTGAAGTTTTTTTTTTTAAAAAAGTGTAAAAGTGGATGAGGTGAAGCGGCAGCAGCGCCGCAGAGGCTTGTGGCAAAGTCAGCTGGAATTGCACGTTGCCTGGGTCCTACTGAGAGCCCAGGATCAAAGTGCGCAGCTCCAGCTGATTGGCGGCGGCCTTGGGGGCTGCAGGCAGCATCATGCAGTCTTCAGGGGAGATTCCGCTGGAGCTGCGTGATGCATTGCCTGCCCCCCTGCGCCCGCCCCCACCCAGATGCCCTCACCTCCCCCAAGCGCTTTTTTTACTCACCTGCTTTCAGAAGCATTCCCTTTCTCCTGTCCTTATCGGCCTTCGCCATGTGTTTGTGAGACAAAAAAAAAATTCCATGAGACTTTCTAACTTCTCGCGAGAAGTTAGAAAGTCTCATGGGACTTTTTTTTTCTTTTTTACCCCAAACACGTGGCGAAGGCAGAGAAGCAAAAGGAGAAAGGGAGTGCAGCTGAAAGCAGGTGAGTAAAAAAATGCTTGGGGGCTATGGGGGCTCAGGGAAAGCGCCAGGATCAGCCCCGCTTTCGGGCTGATCAGAGCTTCTCCGGGGCTGTGGGTGGGGGCTCAGGGGAAGCACCAGGATCAGCCCCGGTTTCCGGCTGATCGGAGCTTTTCCGGGGCTGTGGGTGGGGGCTCCGGGGGAGCACCAGGATCCGCTCCGCTTTCCGTCTGATCAGCGCTTCTCCGGGGCTGTTGGGGGGGGGCTCAGGGGAAGCGCCAGGATCACCCCCGCTTTCGGGCTGATCAGAGCTTCTCCGGGGCTGTGGGTGGGGGCTCAGGGGACGCACCAGGATCAGCCCCGCTTTCCAGCTGATCGGAGCTTTTCCGGGGCTGTTGGGGGGGGCTCAGGGGAAGCGCCAGGATCAGCCCGCTTTCGGTGATCAGAGCTTTTCGGACGGGCTGGGGGGGGGGGTCAGGGGAAGCGCCCAGGATCAGCCCGTTTCCGGGAGATCAGCGCCTATAAAGGGCTGTGGGGGGGCTCAGGGGAAGCGCCAGGATTATACCAGCTTTACGGCTGATCAGCGCTGCTCTGGCGGGGAGTGGGGGGGGGGGGCTCAGGGAAGGAGGGAGGGAAGGAGGAAGGGACAAAGAAGGAGGAAAGAAAGGAAGGAATGAAGGAAGGAATGGACAATGGGAGAGAGGGAGGAAAGGAAGGCACCCACCCCAGTCCCACCCCCTCCACCAGAGACCCATGGATTCCCCCCCCACAGGCACCCTGCAACCTGAGGGAGGGAGGGATGGACAATGGAAGGGAGAGAGGGAAGGAGGAAGGGACAAAGAGGGAAGGAAGGAATGGACAATGGGAGAGAGGGAGGGAAGGAAGGCACCCACCCCAGTCCCACCCCCTCCACCAGAGACCCATGGATTCCCCCCCCACAGGCACCCTGCAACCTGAGGGAGGGAGGGATGGACAATGGAAGGGAGGGAGGGAAAGAGGAAGGGACAAAGAGGGAAGGAAGTAAGGGACAATGGG
>JALGBA010003325.1:0-20228 GCA_023970755.1 Azemiops feae | reverse complement strand
CCTTTTTTGAAGATGGGAACTACATCAGCTCTCTTCCAGTCCTCTAGTAGTTCCCCAGTGCTCCAGGATCTTTGAAAAATATAGTTCAGTGGTTCTGAGATCACATCTGCCAGTTCCTTGAGAACCTTGGGGTGTAATCCATCTGGTCCTGGTGATTTGAACTCGTCTAGGCTGGACAGGTGTGTAGCAGTTTGAGACCAGTCATAGCAGGATGCAAAGATGTCTGACTGCCTTCGCAGTGTTTATTGCTTTTATACAGTTTTACAAGCAGCAAAAGGTAGAAGGGAGCAACAGCATTTTATTGGTTAATTCTCCACCCCATCTTCCTGTTATTCCAACCGAGGTGAGATCATGTACCATGTACCAGCCAGTGTCAGTGTATTATCTCATCCTGACGATGTGAGATAACGTAGCATTCGAAGCATGATTGAGGTGGGCAGTGTGCTGCTCACGACCTCTACATGACCTCTATCTCTACATCTCACTCTTTTTTGTTTTGTTAGACAATGCATCGTCATAAGAGGGGTGAGGAAAATCCTTGCAATTGCTTATACAGGGCATAATCCTGACCCTGAGGCAATGTGGGAGGGGGTTTGGGGCGAAAAGCTGTGATACATATGTTGCAAAAGGAAGGAAGACACTGAACAAAGCAGCATCTACCAATCAAAATAACACAAATAATGATTAAAGAACGTATGACATTTCTCAATAAGCCTGTGGGCAACCAAGCCCAAAGGCTGTCCCACCAAGATCCTAAAGTATCAATTTTCAAATCAGAGGCCAAATTGTGTAAAATATTGAGCTGGTGCTGGATGGCTCGTGATTCATCTGAAATGTTGAAACAACACATTCCTTCAAAACTTTCACAACCCAAATGCTGACTTTTGTAAAATAGCCTTTCTCAAAGCTTGCAGCTCATGATTGATTGCTGAGATAGCTGAAGAAGTAGCATTAATTGTTTTTGCTAAATTACATGATACAGCGTTAATATTAAGGTGAGCTAATGCGAAGACAGTGAGGGTTTTTACTTAAAAATGTACAATTAACTACTTTAGCACATGTTATATTTGCAGGGATTGCTACCACCGGGGTGTGCAAAGCAATTGCATCGGGGTAGATAATAGGCAGCGAACCCCCAACTAAATATAGTCCCATAATTAAAGTTCCCATTTAATAGATATCCACCCAAGCCAGTGAAGTTTTGAATTACTGCAGAAGGGGTGCAAACGGACTAAACATGTAGAAAGCAAATGTTCCATATCATACACTTCAGATAAGCAAAAGACATCATTTTGTGTGATGTTAGCTAGCTGCACCCATAGGTTTTGCTTCATTCGTTGTTCGAGTGAATGTTTGGGTGGGATGACAGTTGCTGTTGCCAAAGGGCAGCTGTTAATAATCAAACACAAACAAATGATGGCTAAGGAATTTGCAGTTAAAACCGCAAAAATGGCAGCGCATAAGTTCTCGGGGGTTTGCTCCACTTGTTGCTGCTGAAGCACTGCCTGCGCTTTGGTGGTCAAGTTTTTCACATCTCCCCATGTCACTGGATGACTGGCACGACGGAATTAGATTGGTCGCCATGCCGTCTGGAGAGTCACCCTTGTCATTTCTGGGACTGGATCCAGGGACTGATGCCACGACATCCTTGGCTGGGCGGACGCAACGTGCTGGAATCCACAAAGGTCCTGTAGGAGCAAGCACAGCAGCATACCCTCGCCCCCACGTAATCAGAGGGACCGGCCCCAACCATGTTTTATCTGGTAATGCCCGATAATATACCAGAGGTGGAGGCAAGCTTGTTTTCTGTTGAAAGTGTCTCTGATAAGCAGTCAAATTTTCAATGGAAACATTCAATTGATTTAAGGTAAATAATACTTTTTGAACCTGTTGTGTTACCCACAACAAATTAGGTACTCGAGAGCCCTCCTTTTTTATTTGTTTGTGGAGGCAGTCCTTAAAGGACCGATTAGCACATTCCACGATAGCTTGACCCGTGGAATTATAGACGAGACCATGAGTAAGAATAATATTCCAGGTAGTACAAAATTGCAAAAAGGTCGATGAAGAATAGGCTGGCCCATTATCAGTTTTTAAAGAAGAGGGCTTGCCCAAGGCTGTAATGGCCGAAAAAAGATGAGAAATAACATGATTAGCTGTTTCCCCTCTTTGAGGTGTGGCCCAAAGTGCTCCTGAATAAGTATCAATAGATAAATGAACATACTTCCAGGGAGCCAAAGAGGGAACATGAGTAACATCCATTTGCCATAGTTGATTAAAGGTGAGACCACGGGGATTAACTCCTGTGTCCCCCGAGGGGGATGTCCCAAAACATTGGGGACAGGATAAAACAATCTGCTTGGCTTGGTCGAGTGGAATATGGCAAGCTTGTGCCAAGCCCCTAGCGTTTTGATGGAAAAAAGAGTGACAAAAAAAAAAAGGATCTGAAAATAAGGTGGGTAAGACATGAACAGCAGCATCAGCGTGACTATTGCCTTCAGAAAGAGGACCAGGAAGGGATGAGTGACTACGTATATGAGAAACAAAATATAAATGTTTCCAATCTTGTAGCAGTTGCTGTAAAGTTAAAAACAGAGCCATGAGATTGGCGTCAATCCTTGGTGTGATATAAGCACCTGGAAAATTAAAAATAAGTTGATTAAATTGAAAGATTGTTGAAAGCTAGAATAACAGCAGACAGTTCCGATCGTTGAGGCGAGGATTGCACTGCAGTGTAAGATATTTTCCAGAGGTCACCAGAAGAATCCTTGTAAGCAATGGAGAAGGAGAAAGCAATGGGCGGACAGGAAAAGAAGAAGTCATTAAACAAGCAAAGCGAGGATCTTTAGGCAAATGATATGCAATAGAGCCTACATAGTTAAAGCACACTGAAGAGATAAGTTATTCTGAAAATAAAATTGAAAATCAGATTTAGGGAGAGGAAAAACAATATTCATTAAATCAGTCCCATTTCGTTGGCAAGCTCGAGTGCATCCTAAAGACATAATTTCAGCAACTGCCTGAATAAATGGTAAAACATTTTGTGAAGGGGTATGGGGTAAATAAAGCCATTCAATACAATATACTTTTTGCGATTCTTTTTTTTCTTTTTTTTAAAAATATATTTTATTAGATTTTTGTAGGGATAAAAGGGTTACATCAGAGTGTTTAGGAACCACCGTGGAGGTGGGTATATTGAACATCCAAAAAAAAAGAAAAACAATCACAAATATATAGCCCAAATCAATTCATTTAAAATTCCCTCTCTAATTCCCTCATTTAGTCTTACATATTCAGGTTGATACATTTCTACATAAGCTTCAAACAATCCTATCAAATATCACTCACATTTCAATTCTAAAGATCCAAGTCCTGTTTTTAAGCTTTACTAACTTACAATTACCATATTCCAATTAGCCTTAAATAGACATATTATTAACACTTCGGGTGTCCTTTTTTTTTTTTTTTACATAATAATTATATCTGGTATATTATTCCCGCAGTAATATTCTTATATTTTCTTCATTAATACCATTTCTTCTCTTGTCACCCATCCCTCTTATTCTTCTTCTATTACAAAATAATTATCTTATTTAGAGTAAAAATATCAAACCAACAAATAGATTTCTATCTAATTTAAGTGTATATTCTATCAATTCATCTATATCTATGAAAATCTTTTTAAACCAGTAAATAAAGTTTACCTCTCCAGTAATTATCATATCTGAAACAAAGTATTATTACAAAGGGTATCCTCTTAGAAATTTCACGTGCTCCATTAGTTATTAACTCAGTCAAAAAGTCAAAGCCTTTTTAAACCCATTAAATAAAACTTTAAAATACATTTTTAAATCTAACTCTAGGTTTCTTTGTGTGCCATATCGGTTTCCATAATAAAATTCCTGCATCATCAAACCACAATATTAAAAAGTCCATATTCTTTAACGCTTCAAATTGGTCAAAGTTCTCTTTCCTTTCTTCTAGTAGCCTTTGGATGGTAAAAGCCGTTTTATTCCATGTTATGTTTGCCAGTTGTTTATCCACCTTATCACAATTTTCAATAACTTGTATCTGAGTGTCAGTCTCTGTTGATGTTAATGCTTCAGACATCTCCGTTAAAGTTATTCTTTGATCATCAGGCTTCTCCATAGATTGCTTTTGGAGTTGTATAAAGTTAGTTTGTTCTTTGGTTTCCACAGTTTCTCTCAGTGTAGTTTCATAGTTGAGTTGTTGACGTGGTTCCTCTTTAGGTTGTACATATTGTTCACTAATCTCTTTAGCGCCAATCTGCTTCTTCTGCACTGTTTTTCGGTCTATAATTTGATCTGTCAAAGTTTGAAAGTAAGAGTTCATATCCTCTGTGGCTTCCAGAATTTTTTCCAATATGAGCTCATAGTCCAGCTGTGTGTTAGATTCCATATCAATAGTAAAAAGATTTTTTAATCTTTTAGAGAAGGCTCTATTTTGTAGAAATCAAACAAATGTTCACCTCCAATTTTCAATAGACCAGATCACCACACAGCTGTTTCAGTTATCTTACGCTTATCATCTTTTGAAGGTCAAAGCCATCCCCAGGCATGAAAAAAAATATACAGTTGCAGTACCACTTTTCGTCACAAGATGTCCGCAGCAGACCATAAAACCTTTTTTTCTTTCCAAGTTAATAGATTTTTTATTTTTCGTGTTGAAAAAGATGAAGAAAGGCCTCTCCAAAATAATAGATGCGTAGTTATAACAATAATAGTCAAAAATAAAATGTTTTCAGGTCCCCTCAGTATTCCAAAATTTAAATAGTCCATAGAAATTAACTGGTTTTTGTTTTTTTTCCCCTCAAAGCTGTTTTTCCCGAATGCCCAAACGCTGCTCCCTTACAGCAGGGAAGTAATTCAAACACAAAAGCTTTTGACAGGAGAGTGATTAGGGAAAGAGGGGGTAGGAAAGGTCTCACCCGGATTCTCCACGGGGGTTCTTTACGCTTAGTTGTTCTTCTGGCTTTCGGCTGGTGCAGCGAAGTGATCGTCCATTTTGCTGGCCGATCTTTCCTCCGACGGCCCTAAGGAGCTAGCTCGAACTAAGGAAGGAGCTGCCGCCCTTCCCCAGTCAAGCAGGGGCCTCCTCAAGCGGTGGTCGCCTCTACGGGGCGACTTTCGACCCGGTTAAGGGTCTACCGGCGGAGGGAAAGCAGCCGGTAGGAGAGACGGCTCTCTCCGTGCGACTGCGCGTGCCGCGATCCGGAACCGGAAGCCTCTTTTTGCGATTCTAATACAGCTAATACTCCCGTAGGCAACTTACTAGTAGGGAATATTAAAAGAGTTAACTGACAATCTTTATGAGGAATACAGATCCACAAACTGAGTGCTCAAGATGTCATTAATTTGCTCAATTGTGGCAAGTGCTGCAGGCGGAACCATAATGAGATCTCCAGGTTGTTTTCCTTTGGTCAGTAAATCAAATAATGGACTAAGTAAATGTGTAGGTATTGAAAAATATGGGCGAACCCAATTAAGGGTGCCTAGTAATTGCTGCAATTTGACCAAAGAAATAATTTTAGGCAAGCTCAAACGAGGAAAAACTGGAACAGAATAAGATTGCAACATTTTATGCCCTAAATAAAGATAGGGAGAGTGTAACTGTATCCTTTCCAAGGCAACCTGCAATCCATAGATACTTAAATCATTTTGTATTTCAGAAAGCCAATTAGGTTGTATCTTTGGGGTTCCAATTTAATCAGATTCCATTCAGATGAAACAAATTTCCATTAAATAGGGAAAACATTTTCAAATCTAAGCGAAACAATTCAAAGTCATTTCTTTTGGTTGATGGATATATATGTCTAACTAAACAATTTAAAACTCAAAAATTTGCAAACAAATTGTCCAACAATTACTGTCTCCTCTTTCGAGTAAAAAAATTGCAAGCTAAAACTGCAAGAGTGGGCATTAAATTTCACATCCACCCCCTTCCTCAACCCAGACTTCTAAGCAGAGGAAGAAAGAAAAAAAATAGTTAAAACGAGCAGCTGCCCCCCTCTTCTTCCTGTCTTTCTTTCGCTCTTAAAGCAATACAGTCAGCGAAAAACGAAAGAGTCAGGAGGGGGGGAAAAGAAAAAGAAATTTTACAAAAATCTCACCATTAAAAAATAGTTTTCTCTCCTTCACATGCATTTTCCATAAACTCTCTCACACATCCTCCATGAAACTTTTCTCATGCAAACTCTTGCTATTGCGTTCCCATTTTACAACAATAAAAACTACAGTTTACTATTTCTTTCACAGCCTGGGACGGGTGGAGGGGTAAGGGCTAACACACACACATTTACACCAGCAAATTAACTCATTCACTTCCATTCTGTTTGCTTACACCATTTCACATACAAATATTTCATTTCATATGTTTTCCAGGCAAACCATTTATTTTTAATTAAGGCCTTTTTGTTTGCTGTTATCAAAGAGGGTTTTGACCCTTTTCCAAGTCTTGGAAATAACACAGAACACCACAGACAGACATATATACACAAATACTATTAAAACAACATTTATTTAGACATATGGCTTGTCCTGCAAGAAGCGAGAAAAATCATGAGATGATTCCAACCAAACATGTGGTTTTTATAGGGCCCTATAACCATCTCCTATTTTTCTCACCATTCCAAGCCCAAGCGTAATGTTCCAGGACCAAACATATATAAGACAAAACAAAAGACACACATCAATTTGGGTTTGAGGCCAAAACAGACCTCTCCCTTTAATTAAAAAGGAGGGGAACTTTTATGGTTACTTCCAATTTATCCCACCAACTTCAAAAGACAGTGGGGAAAGACTAAAAGGAATATTGAACCTGGGGTCTTTTGCAGGTGTGAAGGGGGAGGGGAAAACTAGTGCCTCCTCTCCTCACCTCTGACAAAAGGGAATTGAATAGTCCAAAGAGCCAGATTAAAGGAAAAAGAGAGAAAAAAACTTGCTTTCAGTTCTTTGAATTTTCTTTTCTTCCGTGGCTTTAGTTGTTATCAGATAAACTAGCCAACCGGAGGTTTACAAAGTTTGTCAACGTTGCCTTGTGGAAGATTATTTTTACTACCACACATCAACACAAAGCACCACCAGACATTGTCTGACAGGTTAAACTTAGCCACTTGAAGTTTCAAAGCATCCTAATTGTTCCTCTAAAATTTGCCTTATGGGGGTGTACAATGGCTGTGGAGAAGCAAAAGAATTAGCCTCTCCAGGAGGAGCTGAAGGTCCAACTGGAGATGATTTAGGGGTGACAATTTTTATCTGATCGTAACCAGGCAGTGGCTTGTAGTTAATTGTTGCCCTGCTGAGACATCAGAGCCAAATTTTTCCACTGCTTGATGGCATTGATACCATCGATGTAATATCTTTACTGGAGCCCAGAGTTCAAGATGTAAAGTCTGCCCTATTTTTATCCAGTCCTGTAAACAGAGCGTCCAGCGCTCCGGATACCAGGAACAATGTTTCCCTACCTCCTCCACCAGCTTCCTTATCTCTGCCTCAGGCACTGTCACACCTGATTTATGTAACAGGAATCGGAGTTCCTTTATATGCTGGTGTTGAGATAGATTGCAACCCATTACTTACCACTGAGGGGTTCTGTAGAACGAAGGGGTCCCATAGGACAAAGGGGTCCTGTAGGACGAAGGTGCACCTTAGGGGTCTATTCCAGACGATGGTAAGCATGTTGGCAGTTGCTCCCCATGGGGTGTGTGTGAAGGGGTCCTTGTTCAGGGCGCCAGATGTAGCAGTTTGAGACCAGTCATAGCAGGATGCAAAGATGTCTGACTGCCTTCGCAGTGTTTATTGCTTTTATACAGTTTTACAAGCAGCAAAAGGTAGAAGGGAGCAACAGCATTTTATTGGTTAATTCTCCACCCCATCTTCCTGTTATTCCAACCGAGGTGAGATCATGTACCATGTACCAGCCAGTGTCAGTGTATTATCTCATCCTGACGATGTGAGATAACGTAGCATTCGAAGCATGATTGAGGTGGGCAGTGTGCTGCTCACGACCTCTACATGACCTCTATCTCTACACAGGTGCTCACTACCATTTTCTTGCCTATCTTAACTTGTGTTTCTAATCTGTTTTTTATGGTACTGTTTTTGATAGGTTGGACTGTTTTTTCCCTTTGTGTAAAGACAGATGCAAAAAACGAGTTTCTCCCTGTTGCTTGTCACCTTCTTGTCACTTTCCCCCACTAATGGACCAATCATTTCATTAACTTTTTTCTTGTTTTTTACATGTTGAAAGAAGGTTCATTTTGAGCCTTAGCTTTCCTCACTTCATCTTTGCAGGCTCAGGCTATTTACTGATATTCTGCCTTAGTTATGTGCCCCTCTTTCCACTTTTTATACTTGTCCTTTTTATCTTTCTTTCTTTTTTTAATTTTTATTGAATACAAAGAAAAAAAAGTTAAAAAAACATTGAACGTAGTGTATCATCTTTGACATATATCTTTGTCTGATCATTCCACATTTATACATATACTTTATACATTTCAGATAATTTTCCTCTACTTACATCCCTTCTAACGACTTCCTTCTTTTTTTTCCTTCCATTTGTAAAATTTATTCCAAATTAAATAGAATTCTGTTTCCTCTTGATTTTTTAATTCTTTAGTCATCTTATCCAGTTCTGCGCAATACAAAAGTTTCCTTATTAACGCATCTCCGCTAGGCACTTCAGTTGCCTTCCAGTTTTGGGCAAACAAAATTCTTGCCGCCGTTATCACATGTATAATTAGGTATATATCATCTTTGCTTATGTTTTTCCCTAATATTCCAAGTAATAGTATCTCTGGTTTGTATTGAATGTTTTGACCCGTCATTTCTGTTATCCATTTCCAGACCCTATGCCAGTAAACCTGTACCTCTTTACAAGCCCACCAAACATGAAAGAAAGTGCCCTTTTCCCTTTTACACTTCCAACAGAGTGGTGAATAGCCACTATACATACTGTATACCTAAATCCTGGTTAGAGGCAAATATAGTATTAATACCAAAAGAAGATGTGGAAAGGACACAGATACAAAACTATAGGCCCATCTCCCTATTAAATGTTGATTACAAGATTTTTGCGTCAATAATGGCAGAGGGATTTAAAAATTATTTAATTGACTTTATACATTGTGATCAAAATGGTTTTCTTCCGAATAGACAGACTAAGCGAAATATAAGGACAATTTTAGATGTGTTGGAATATTACGAACTACACAGCGATCGTCAACTGGCACTTTTATTTTTGGACGCACAAAAGGCATTTGATAATGTTAATTGGCTATTTTTGGTTCAACAATTGAAATTAATGGATGTCGGAGAAAACTTTCTAAATGTAATAGCTGCAATATATTCCGAACAGAATGCTCAGATTATAATAAATGGTGAGGCTACCAACAAATTCAAAATTCAGAAAGGTACAAGACAAGGATGCCCTCTCTCGCCGTTGTTCATATATACATTGGAGGTTTTAGCTAGAACTGTAAGGCGAGAAGAGCAAATTAAAGGGCTTGAAATTAAGAAGGAAAAATATAAACTCCAAGCATATGCCGACGACTTAGTATTCATATTGGAAGATCCTGTACAATCTGGCCAGAAGCTATTTGAAATATTGGAGGAATATGGAGATGTGGCAGGCCTGAAAATAAATAGAAATAAAACAAAGATCATAGCAAAAAATATGACTAATACACAAAAAGAAAACCTTGGGGAAAAATTAGGTATACAAGTAGTTCCTAAAATAAAATATTTGGGAATTGTTATTTCAGCATGCTGCTCATCAATTAGAGAGGATAACTACAGAAAATTAGTTAAATGTATAAAAGTTGACCTAGATTGTTGGAGAAACTTACATCTTTCGCTTTTAGGAAGAATCTCAGCTGTGAAAATGAATATCTTACCCAAAATGATATTTCTGTTCCAAAATATCCCAATCCAATTAGATAAAAAATTCTTTAAAGAGTTGAATAAGTTAATTTTAGATTTTGTGTGGCAAGGAAAGAAGGCGAGGATAAAACAAAAGTCTTTACAGGATGCTAAAGAGAGAGGGGGATTAGGTTTTCCGGATTGGGAGCTGTATTATCAAGCCGCGGCCCTGACGTGGATTAGGGATTGGATTATTTTGGAAAATAAAAGGTGCTTACACTTAGAGGGGCATGACCTTCAGCAGGGTTGGCATGCCCACCTATGGATAGATAAAAGCAGGAACCATCAATACTTTCTGAGACATAAAGTTCGACAAGAACTTATAAAAAGTTGGAATACAGTTAAACGCCAATACTATACAAAAGTTCCAGGCTGGCTCTCACCATTAGAAGCCGTCACATACCCCAATCTATACAGACAAGATAAGGTCATTATATACAAAGATATCTTGTCAGAGGAAGGCCATCTAAAGCAAAGGCAAGAGTTGAGACAACAGGGGATGCCTTTGGAATGGTGGTCCTACCTTCAGATACAAGCAAGATACGTGAAAGACAAGAAAGAATGGGGAATTAATAGACAAGATACGGGGCTTGACAAAATACTATTAGGTTTGGAGAAAAAACAAATAAAAAAAATATATAAATATATGTTAGAATACAAACTATATGAGGAACAAGTTAAAGAAACGATGGTTACTTGGGCAATAGATTTGGGGCATGTTATAAACCTGGAACAATGGCAACAAATTTGGGAACGTAATAGCAAAATTACACTGGCGACAACTTATAAGGAAAATCTATACAAGATGCTCTATAGGTGGCACCTGCCTCCGGTCAGGCTTGCAAAAATGTATAGTGGCTTTTTATCTTTCAATTTATCAGAGAGTTCTTTATGCAGCCATACTGGTTTCTTTTGAGAGCTGTTATTTTTCTTCTTTGTTGGTATTGTGCTAGACTGGGCTTTTATTATCTCACTTTTCAAAATTTCCCAAGCGTCTTGAGTTGTTTTCCCCTTGAGGATTCTCGTCCATGGAATCCTTCCCAAGCTCTCTCTAAGTTTATTGAAATTAGCTCTCTTAAAGTCCAAGACTCTACTTTGACTGTGTTCTATTGCTTGTGCTTCCCTAATGTTGAATTCCAATATTGCATCATCACTTCCCCCCAAGGTTCTTGTGGCTTCAACACCTATCATTTCATCTCTGTTAGTGAGGATTAGATCCAATATGGCTAATCCCCTAGTTCCCTTCTCTACTTTTTGGGATGTTGAAAGAAAAGTCTTCATCGTGGTTCAGTCCAAGCTGGGAATAAACATGGCGACTGCTTTAGGAAGAAGGTTGCAGTTTATTGAAGAGGAGAGCCAGACAGAAAGATGGCTCTGGCAGAAAAGAGGGGGAAAAAGGGCTGAGCACATGTAGGGAGTGGGTTTTTTATACCCTCTGGAGCCTTTTGTTTGGAGTTGTTTCCTGTTCCTGTCTTGAGGCTTTGTATTTCCTGTGTCATGTATTTTGACCTGTGTCTGGGTGTGCCCTTTGGCATCTGTGGGTTAATCCTATTATGTCCTGTCTTAGAGTTTGGATGGGCTATGTAGATTTTAGGTGTCTTTGTCTTCTTAATCTTCTAGCTGGGGGCCTCCATCTGCATTTCTACAGAGCTGGTTTCTGCTTGGGGAAGGGAGACCTGGGGCTATTAAGAAAAACTAGGCATGCTTTTCTGCCTCTTCAAGATCCTTTGAGGAAATATATTTTTCTGCCCTTTTAATATTTCCTTCTCTGGGGGGCTGACTTCCCACAATCCCCCCTTTGTGCCATAATAGTGTGGGTGACACACTTTTACTGGCACAAGATTAAAATTGATCTGACCAGGGAGACTTGGTAAACAAGCTTTAAATTGTTAAGCCAAAAAAAGAAGACACTAATGGAGGCAAGCAGAAAAAGATCCCTGCTCCCAAAAGGGGAGCTTCCAACCCATAAAGTTCTAAAAGTCAGGGAAAAATTTTGTTAGGTGGAAAATAAATTTATAGTTTCCAATATTCTGTGCCAATTATTTTCAAATGTTGGATGTCACTTTGAGCTTCCAGTCAGGTTTGCACATTCCTCCCAAAATTCTTCACAGCCATGGTTTGCCTCAGTACATAACCACTGGCTGCCCATTTTCAAGGGTTGTTTCCTGCCTTAGCTCTTAGTTCAGTGCATCCAGGTTTGTAATGTCCAATTGAGGTTAGTGTTAAGTTCCGAAGGAAGATGCATTTCAAGGAATTCTGAGGCATTGTTTACCTTTAAAACTCTTTATTTTGCAACATAGCTTCGGTACGTATAAAGTGAAGCCAAAAACTAAACCCTCCTACTTCTTCCCACAGTGTCTAAGCATATTCCCCTCCCTCATGTAACAGTCATTAATCATATTCTCCAATTAGTTTAAAGTGTGAGCTTTCCCTCCTGTTCCATAACGCGCCATATCTTTCTCTTCTCACATTTCATCCAGCTTTGAAGACGCTCTGCTGAAATATTGTTATGGCTAAATAGTTCTCAGCACATTCTTTTACTTCCTCCCCCCCCCCATACTATCTAATAGTGGCTCTTAAAGTAATACACAGGTTAAATAGTGAATGTCTGCATCCATATATAATGTCAAGCATAACATTCGATGTTAGCAGCCTTGACATCCGGCCCCTTACAAAAATGACAGATCCTGTAATGTAAACAAAAGCATATGTTAATGATTAGGTTTCGGTTTGTTGGGATATTTTGCATGAAATCTTTTGACGAGTCTGTCAGCTTCCACCTCGCTTGATTTCACCCAGGTGGCTTCAGATAACGGGTATCCTTTCCATTGTACTAAGTACTGCCATTTGCCTTTAAAGATTCTAGAATCAAGAATACGTTTCACTTCATAATGGGTCTGTCCTGCAACTACGAGGGGCCCAGGTGCTTTCTTTGGGGGAGGTCTTAAAGTGGAGCCCCGATAAGGTTTTAACAAACTACTGTGGAAAACAGGGTGAATTTTATCCAGAAGTCTAGGGAGTTTCAGTTTTACAGTGACCGGATTGATGACCTTTACGATAGGAAAAGGCCCTAAGAATTTCGGTCCTAACTTCTTGCTGGGTAATTTGAGGCGTAAATATTTGGTTGACAAATAGACCTTTTCCCCAACTTGGAACGTTCTTTGGGGAGCCCTCTTTTTGTCAGCTTGCTTTTTATAGGTTTCAAAAGTCTTTTTTAAAGCAGATTTTGTGTTTTTCCAAACTTCCTCCCATCCCCTCACCCATTGGTCAAGTGTCTGGGAAGCGGTTGGTACTTGGGGATATTCAGATATTGGACCGAACTCTTTGCCTGTGGCTACTCTGAAAGGTGTGTAGCCGGTACTGCTGTGTACAGAATTGTTGTACGCCACCTCTGCAAAAGGGAGGAGGTCAGTCCAGTTAGTCTGCTGATAGGACACGTAGCACCTGAGATACTGCTCCACCATTTTGTTGGCGACTTCTGCAGCTCCATTGGTGGCCGGATGAAAAGCAGATGATAAGCCTTGAGATGATCCAATTAATTTAAGAAAACTCCTCCAAAACGTTGCTGTGAACTGCACCCCCCTGTCTGAGATTATTCGCTTAGGGGCGCCGTGCAGTCGGTAGATATGTTTCAGGAACAATTTAGTCAGTCGTTGGGCGGATGGGAGTCCTTTGCAGGCAATGAAATGAGCCTGCTTCGAAAACAAGTCTATTACAGTCCAGATGACAGTATTTCCTTTACTTTCAGGTAAGTCTACGATAAAGTCCATAGCTATTTCTTCCCAGGGTTGGGAAGGGTCTGCCATCGGCTGCAGTAACCCTAGTTTTCCACATCCCGTTTCAGTCCCGGCCACCAAAATTGCCGGCGGGTGAGATGTAGAGTTTTTAGATATCCAAAGTGTCCAGCCTGTTTAACATCATGGCTGTGTTCGAGAGCATTTAGACGGAGGGATTTGGGCAAATACAGTTTCCCTCCCTTGTAAGCCAAACCATCCCGGCACGTCAAGGAGGTTTGATTATCTTTGAACCATTGGTCGGTGAGGAGCTCTCGTTTTATTTTCTTTGCTCCAGGGTCATCTGGATTGGGGACCCTGGGAGGTGTGATTTGTGCAACAGGCTGTGGATTAGAGATAATCGCCTCATTAACTTCTTCACGTCTGCTTTTGTATTGGGGCAATCTAGAAGTTTTTTCCCCCTGGGATGTACCTTAGAGTAAAGTTGAAGCGGTTAAAGTACTGTGCCCACCGTACTTGCTTTGGGGACAATTTGCGGGGAGTTTTCAGTGCCTCTAGGTTTTTGTGATCTGTCCATACTTCAAATGGCACCTTGCTCCCCTCTAGGTAGTGTTGCCAGTTTAACAACCCCCATCTAATTGCGAAGGCCTCTTTTTCCCATATTGCCCATCTCCGTTCACTTTCCGTAAATTTTTTGGAGGTGTAGGCGCAGGGTTGCAGGATTCCATCTTTGTTCTTTTGAAGTAATACAGCTCCAACTGCCACATCGCTGGCGTCTGCTTGTATTACAAAGGGTTCCCCTGGGCAGGGGTGCTTTAGAACCGGTTCAGCGGCAAATAGTCTTTTTAAATTCTCAAAAGCCGTTTGACAGTTCATAGTCCATGCTAGTGGTTTGCCCGGTCGCGGCTTCCCTCCTTTTTTTCCTGTTTTGAGTAAGTCTGTAAGGGGTAGGGCAATCTTGGCAAAAGAGGGGATGAATTGACGGTAGAAGTTGGCAAAACCTAGAAAGCTCTGGAGCTGTTTGTGGGTTCTTGGGGGTTGCCACTCAATTATAGTTTTCACCTTAGCTGGATCCATCTCAATGCCCTCGTTGGAAATTCTGTAGCCGAGGTAATCTAATCGGGTCTGATGAAATTCACATTTTGACAATTTGGCATAAAGCTTGGCATTCAGTAGTTTCTTTAATACTTCTCTCACCAGCTTTATGTGATCAGTCATATTCGTGCTGTATATAAGGATATCGTCAAGGTACACCAGGACCCCTTTGTACAGGTGATCATGTAGAACCTCATTAATCAGCTGCATGAATACAGCTGGGGCCCCCTGTAGTCCAAATGGCATGACCTTGAATTGGTAGCTCCCCATGGGGCAGTTGAAGGCAGTCTTCCACTCGTCTCCCTCCTTTATTCTCACTCGGTAATATGCCTTTCTCAGGTCTAATTTTGTGAAAACACTCCCCTTAGCCAGATGAGTTAATAAGTCCTGTAGGAGGGGGAGGGGGTACTTGTTGTGCACACTTACAGCGTTGAGACCCTTATAGTCTACACAGAGACAAAGAGACCCATCTTTTTTTCCTTAAATAACACAGGGGCTCCCACGGTAGATTTGGCCCGTTCAATGAACCCCCTCTTTAGGTTCTTATTCACGTATTGCTGCATCTCTTCCATTTTGAGGGGGGACATAGTGTACATTCTCGGGCGTGGGAGCTTGGCTCCTGGCACCAGTTCAATGGAACAGTCATTGGGTCTGTGAGGGGGTAGGACATCGCATTCATTCTCACTGAATACCTCCGCTAAGTCCCGGTATTCATTGGGGATGAGTGAATCATCTGGTGACGGTGAGGCAGTTATAAGTGCTCGCTCATTAGGTGGCCTAAAGTGTTCCGCAATGTCTGTTGAATCAGGGGGGGGGTTGGCCCTATTGGTAACCTCACAGTTCTCATCCCTTTCTCCCACCAGATAAATGGCTTCCATTTGTCTAACCAGGCTAATCCTAGGATCACAGCCTCAGTTAGTTTTGGAGCCACTAGGAAAGTATGAACTCCCAGTGCTCACCTATTTCTAGGCGTAGAGGCTCAGTTAGTTGCGTGACAAAAGTTCCTCCCATCAGGGAGCCATCGGCTTGCTCAAACCTCATTGGCTGGGAGAGCGATTTTGCTCGTATTCCCAATTTCATGGCGAAGGGCAAGCTAATAATACATCGGGAGCATCCAGAATCTACTAGCACTTTTAAGTCTGTCTGTGCTCCTGACTTAGGGCTGATTAGCCTTGCAGCCAGTGTGAAAGGAGGGACAGGTCGACTCATCATTGGGTCGTTCTCTCCTTCGTCATCGCTGTCAAAAAAGGGTAGAGCGACGGCGGGTCCAGTCTCAGCTCCGGCGTCCTCCTGTGTAGGGGAGGTAGCTTGGGCAACCAGTTGCTGTGTGATCCCGCTGGATTTTTCTCTCAACGGCTGTTGGCTAGGTCTTTTCCTCACTGCAGGTGCCGGTTTGTTCTGCTGTCAGGGGTAGGGGACCGGGCAGTTCGATGCTCGATGTCCCTGTTGTCCACATCGGAAGCATGTGATCGGTGGACCTGCAGGTGGTCTGGGCCTTTCAGTGGTCGTAGCCGTTGGGGGTTTTCGGGGTGGTGGTTGTCGTCTGGGTTGCTCTGGTCTTATCTCGGGTTCAAATTAGCTTCTCTGAGTCCCCATCGAAAGTTGCTCTGAGAGGTGGGCCAATCATAGGCTGTTGTGGGGCCCACTGGGGTTGTTGCTGCTGGGCCCACCCTTGTTGCTGTTGTATGCCCAAGGGTTGCACGTTCGGGGCTGGCTGCTGCAGGGGTGGCGCTCTCAGTTGTGGTTGGCCCCAGCCTTGTTGTTGTTGCATGCCCAAGGGTTGCACGTTCGGGGCTGGCTGCCCTCCACCCTGCTGTGGTTGCAATACTGGCCGTGCTGGCCTCTCGAATCGTGGGAGGTTTTCTAAAGGTTGCTGAATAGGTGAGGGCGGTTGCTGCCTTCTCTGTTGTTGGCCTGTGGGGGGTGATGGCGCCCTCTGCTGCTGTAAGCCCCTCCACTGTTGCTGAGTCTCTCTCATTTGCGGACCCATTTGCTGCTACTCTCCTGGCCCTTGCACCATCCCAAGCTGCTGTAAGATCTCCATTAGCTGACGCACGCTCAGAGGCTTTTCAACTTCCGTCTGAGGGGGCTGCCAAACTCCCCATTGAGGTAGGGGCCCCGGGCTGGGTTTCCCTCTCTCTGTGGGGCTGGAGGCCCTGGCAAGGGGTTCCAGGGATCGGAAAACTGGTTGATTTGCGAGGGAAGGGCTGGGGGCCTCTCTCAGCAGGGACTGTTCCGCACCCCTCACTTCTAATGCTTCAAACCTCTCTGCCAAATTATCCACAGACTGACTATGAGTTGCAAATTGACATCTCCACTCACCCGAGTCTTCAGCTGCCGAAGGCTTGGCAGTTCTCCACTGGCGTGGGGGATGTAATCTGTGAAGATCTCTTTGTTGTGGCTCTAACTCGTCCGTCTTGGAAGTCTTTGAAGATAGAGAAGCTGTTACGAAATCTCCGGATTCCACGCTTGGCTTGTCCCAGTCTGAAGACCAAATCAGCTCTTCTAATCTCTTTGGCTTTGCTCCCAGCTGGGGGACTTGTGAGGGTTCTCTCTCAACAGGCTTGCACGCTGCGGCTCCCATCTCTGAGGGACTTACTGCTGCAGGAAAGCTAGTCTCCGGCAATTCCTCTTCTTCCATGACGTTCCTTTCCTTCGTCAGTCTACTCCTTCTTTTAGGAATAGTGACTAGGAATTCAGATCCCTAAACGTCTGAAAAGTTTGTTGGTTTTTGGCTTGATGTTAAGTTCCGAAGGAAGATGCATTTCAAGGAATTCTGAGGCATTGTTTACCTTTAAAACTCTTTATTTTGCAACATAGCTTCGGTACGTATAAAGTGAAGCCAAAAACTAAACCCTCCTACTTCTTCCCACAGTGTCTAAGCATATTCCCCTCCCTCATGTAACAGTCATTAATCATATTCTCCAATTAGTTTAAAGTGTGAGCTTTCCCTCCCGTTCCATAACGCGCCATATCTTTCTCTTCTCACATTTCATCCAGCTTTGAAGACGCTCTGCTGAAATATTGTTATGGCTAAATAGTTCTCAGCACATTCTTTTACTTCCTCCCCCCCCATACTATCTAATAGTGGCTCTTAAAGTAATACACAGGTTAAATAGTGAATGTCTGCATCCATATATAATGTCAAGCATAACATTCGATGTTAGCAGCCTTGACAGTTAGCCAGTATGCAAGCCAGGGTATTACATTTTCTTAAATTGCACATAGTGAGCCCTAGGACTCCCAATCTGAGTCCACCAGTGCAAGATATTCAGGGCTTAGGTTTGGAGATCTCTTTCCTGCTACTTCCTCAGTCAGGGCATATGAATTGCAAATTGCCTGAGGGGGCCTGGTTCCGTCCCCCTTGGAATTTGCTGGAAGTTGTTCCTACAAAGTTTTAATGACACAGGGCAAGAATCAGGCTGGAGCTTTACTGAAGGTAAGTGAAAGAGATAGACTCAATGTGATTCTGAATGGTGTGTGTGCATGTGTGTTTGTGCAGCTACTAATACAAACAGGCAATACAACCATCCTGGATAAATTTTCCCTCCCACCAGACAGAAGTCCCAAGGTGTTCAGTACTTGCTGTGCCAACTATTCCCAAATGCCATCACTCCATAAATACATTCAACTGGCTTGTTACAATACAAATGGGGCAAGAAAGAAAACTTTGCAATGAGTTTCCACCCTCCCCCCATAGTCTTCCTAATTTTCTTCTGAGGCTTCACGTGGGGACCAATGGCTCCAGGACTCCTTCCTTCTTCTGAAGCTTTCACAGGCATCTGGGGGAATGGTAGGACTTGGGAAGATGTTCCACTCAGGTTGCATGGTGGCTTTTTAGTGGATGGCTGGATTCAAAACCCAATTCCATGGCTCAAATGGATGGAGGCAGCGTCTGGGTCAGTGTGCTCTGCTTCCAAAGGTTGGGGGGGTCATCTATGCAGGGCTGAAAGACATGAGAACAAGATCTCCTCCCCCCTTTCTGGGTGGAGTCTCCCAGGAGAGGAAGACAAAGGCATGGTGAACAGAGGATAAGAAAAAGAGAAGTAGATGGTGGGGGGGGGGTAGCTTGCAGGCAGAGTTTGAAAAGGCATTAATACTGCAGTGGTTAAAGAAACAGATAGGCAGACAAAATGAGGAAATCACAGATGAGGACAAAAGAAAGGCTGGATTCTGGTAAGAGAACATAAATGAAAGGTCTCATTTCTGAACTGAACATTTGTAACATATTAAAGACTTAAGGACTTGCAACTTGAAAAAAAATGCTGGGTAGCTTGAGAATGCTGAAAGCTCCAAATAATTTTAAAAGCCTAATATTTTAAGGTGTGCAACTTGCCAGGGGCAGGAGGATCTACCCTTAACATTTATTCTAAAATAGACCACATTATTTTAGAGATTGAAAAAATGCTTATATGTTCCAGGATTAGCTTCATAGTAGTTTCACCAATTAGTGATAGGATAAGAAAAGTAACTTAAGAAGAAGATTATTTCCCCACACAAGCAAACTTGAGCTTCAGGAGGCTCTTGTAGCTAGACACACCTCATGTTTCAGGAAAAGGATAGACAGATAAAACCCATTTATAACACATACAATAAATACAAGAGTGAAAGGTTTCCAGCAGATGAACTTAAAACATTCCCTCCTGGTAACTTTGGGCTGTTCTTAAGAGTACAGAGAGAGAAAGTGGAAAAGAAAAAAACAAACACATTTTCTTCACTCTGTTTGTTGGCCAGACAAACAGAGTGAGGGTATTTTCCTTTTGGTGGCTTATTTTAAGCAGAATTTCTAGCAGAATTTTAAAATTCTTTTCTCTTTGGATTAGGGACAGTTAACAGTCACATTTACCTCACACACAAAGACTTTGACACACATATACACACAAAGACAAGAGAACAGAAATCTACCAAAAAAATGTATTCAGTTTGTTTAGGAAGTCTGTGTCGTCCTTGCATCTCGATGGAGTCACCTTGTAATCCGTGATGGCCTGGATCCCTTGCTACATTCGCCTGGTGTTTGTTGGGTCCTGAAAAAAGTTCTGAATTTTCTGGCAATGGGCTTGCTTTGCACCTTTTATGGCACTTTTCAGATTTGCTCTGGCTGTTCTAAGTGCCAGCATGTCACCAGATTTAAAAGCCACATTCCATGCTTTCAGCATCTTACGGACCTCATAAGTCAGCCACGGTTTTTCATTCGCCCTCACAACAATGCTTTTCAGGAAACAGAAGTCTTAGTTTTACATATCCTATTCATTCCCACCATAAATCTCAGTTAACTCAAATTAGGGAAGGCACAAATCTTAAACATACCACGTGGTTGCATAGAAACCTACCTACCTACCTACCTACCTACCTACCTACCTATCTATCTATCTATCTATCTATCTATCTATCTATCTATCTATCTATCTATCTATCTATCTATCTATCTATCTATCTATCTATCTATCTATCTTATCTATCT